>OVBA01001542.1:0-42849 GCA_900406435.1 Lepidium aucheri | reverse complement strand
TATATATATATATATATATATATATATATATCAAATTTTCGAGTATGTTGTTTGGATTCAAGTGTTAACTGTTGTGTAATGTAATAAATATTGTGTTGTTGTTATTGTAGGCTGCAATGGCTGAGGATAGGATAAGAGAATGGGGAGGAGAAGAAGTTTCCGAAATAAAGCACCTTATTTAACTAAAAAATACGTTTGGAAATTTATTCACATCACATTTTAGTATTTACAATTAAAGAAACTTTTGTATTTTGGTAACAATTTTGTTGTATTTGGTAACAATGTATTTTGTTGTACTTGGTAACAAATAGGTGTACTTTCTTTTATTGATTTGGTTATCCACTACTTGAGTTTAAGTTTAGTTTATAATGATTGTTTGTGGTGGTATTAGCACTTATGTTATTTGATTATGAATGTATTTGTATTACAACTTGAGTTGAACTACTCAGCTTCGGAAGTGACAAGTAAAATAGACAGAATTTTATGTTTTAGAGAATATATTCTCTTTTGGCATAGATGAATAACCTATTTATAGGGATTTTTTTGAACCCTCTGCTTTTTCGCCAAAATAGTCATGATGACTTTGCAGAATATAGGCCTGCTACTTGCTTGCGCTTCCCCAAAGAAGATTCTCCTGGTTCCTGATTGGTTGATCGCGTAGCTAGCATTAAATGCTAGCTACGCAGCCTCCTGACAACATTTAATATTTGGTACGCGGCTTCCAAGTGGTAGTGATTAAATGCTATCACATCCGTCCAATTGTACGAGTATGACTTTTGTTCCCGTGATCACGTATTGCTTGTTCTGCCACGTGGTATGTTGTCTCGGTATGCCGTGGACGTGCTCGTAACTTGCGACGAATGGCTTAAGTGTGTGTAGTGGACCTATCGAAGCACTATGGGCCAGACTTAGGGTGAGGTCCACTCCCAATAGTATCCCCAGTTTGTCATCCTTGATGATTCATGGACATGAAACGGTGTCGTTTGCCCCGCATTTATAGCTTCGACTCCGCATTATATGTGGCAGTCGCTGGATGGCCGCATTCCCGGTATGCAATGATGATTTAGCTTCTCGAGCAGTTTATCGGGGATGTCTCGTATTAGCATGTGCGCATGGTCGACTCCACGTGTCATTTTCTGATTAGTGCGTGGGGTTGCCTGAGGTTTTGCGGCGTGTGCGTGCGGTTTTCCAGATGCAAAAATGATTAAGGGCAGCGATTTAATTTCGAAACCGAAGCTTTGGAAATCAAAACCCTTGAGCTCTTTAAAAGGTGATCTCGTAGAGTTTGTACTTGTTGTTTTCTGATCATTGAAGAAAGGTTACATCTCTGAGGTTTAGCATCAAAGAGAACAAGTCTTTCGGAGATTGAAAGACAAGGACTTACAGATTTTTCATGCTTCGGTGCTGTTCTCGATTGTTCCAACACAAAGAGAAGAAATTGGAGTCGAGGTGGAGAGTGTGATGAGTCGCTGCTGATTCTCTAACTCATCATGAGCCAAATCAACTCTTAGGCCGGAATGAAAACCCATGGATTCTGCGAAGAAGCGAGTTTAAAGGTTAATGTTGATTGTTTTTTGGGCCAATTTAATTTGTAAAAGATGTCATGTTAGGTGTGTTGACTTTAAAAGGGTCAACTTAATCTTCTTCGTTGTGATTGTAGCTTGAAAATTGTAACAAAAAAAGATAACAGAGAGATAGTAAATTCCGGACTCACCTCCGAAGAGAGACATACTCAGATTCTTCTGGGGAACTCTATAATTTCGTGAGTTCATTTTTCTTCCCTCTATTACTCTCACATCTCTGTTTCTTTCTCAATTGAATTCAATACTCTAGAAAATTGAAAGAGTGATCGTAAACAGAGTGCAATTAGTCAAACGATTCAATAGATAGAACAAAGATTTCCCCGGAATCTTCTACAATATGTAAAGCTTATGTCTTCACTAGTGGTTTTGACTTCGTAAAGTTGATCCTTGCTTCTGACAGCGATCATATTTTCNTTTTTTTTTTTTTTTTTTTTTTTTTTTTTACAAAAAAGATTACTCCTTTTAGTACATTACGGTCTTATAGTAAGCTAAATAACATACCATATTGGCATAATAATAATTACCTGTAGTCAGTACGTACTTAAAGGTTTTTTTTTCTTTTTTTACTAATTAAAACCTGGAATATGGCTACATTTATGTAACACATCACTATTGGTTTAGTAAGATCATGTTAGCAATGGCCCAACTAATTTGTCCGAAAACTTAAAGATAATCAGCATATCTTTAAAAGAAAAATAGGGAAATTAGAAGACTTGAGTTTCAACTAAGATTTAGAGTTAAAAATTCTTTAACAATTCTTGTTTATGTTGTCTCTACCAAATTTTGTTTTTCGATGTGAAAATTGATAAAATCTAACATTCGATCAACTATATTATAAAAAAAGGTTGAATATTTCGATTATCATATCTATAGAAAGAATTAGTTGGACAAGTCGATTATATGAATTTGGTGAATGACTTTTTAAGAAAAAAAAAAGAGAAAAATTATGGATTAGATTCTTTTTTCATTAATACTATGTTGTAAACTTTCTAAAAAAACTTCAGTTATATTAATATATTTTTTAAGTAAGAGTATATATGATTGTGATTTTTATTAATATTAATTTTAGTATTAGGATTATAATTAGTGTCGATGCTAACTAAAAAGTAAATCCCCAAACGAAAAAGATTACCAACAATTATTTGTAGAATTCAAAGGTTCGAATATGTGAAATCAAAGAAGTATAAAGAATGATTCTCTTTATTAGCTTAGGAAACTCAATACAAAACCTAAACTCTCAATCTTAATCTCACAATCTCACAGGTTATGCCACAACATAGGCATCTCTTTATATATATTATATAATTTCCTATTTTTATTAAGAAAGTTATATTTTAGATAACTCCTAAAATATCTCAAGTTCATTTAATCTAACTACATGTCTTGATCAACAAGTAACTTGATACAAGTTTATCACAACAATCTCCCCCTTAAGCTTGAAATCGATTTTTGTCTATGTCTTGAACATCAATTAAATGACAATTATCAAAATAATAAAGATATTTGGAATATTTCCAAATATCATGCTGCATCAGGTCTCGCCGGCCAAAAAAGATTCGTTCTCGGATCTTCAATAGGTTTTTATCACGAAACAAATAAACATCTGCACGTATTTTGCATGAAACTCGAATCATCAACAATCTTTGAAAATCCATCTCTATCTTTTTCTCCTGATTCTGCATGAAATTTTCGCAAACTCGAAACTGCTCGGATTATACTGTCATGAATAAGCATAAGCCATGAATAGTGTCAGATTATACTGAAAGTTACCCTTTTAGTGTTCTTTTTTAGTGTTCTAGACATAATGTTATTTAATTTAGAAATTTGTTTTGACATTCTCACTCATTACCTCATTACTGAGACTCATTACAGTTTGTTTGACCAACTGACACCGAGAGACCTATCACACCAACACCAACCTTCCTCAGCTAAAGGAGCTCTGCATCTATACAAGCCTTGTTCAAGTATGTGTTTCCTTCTCTTCTTACTCTTCTATCTTGTTTGATTGCATTGTGTTTCAGAATTTTGAGGATCTTCTGATCAGTTGAACTGAAGTACTACATTTACAACTCCAGTGTTATCTATATAAAAATTTTGATATTGCTTTGTTTTCTCAAGTTCATTCTCAGGGTTGTGATTCTTGCAACAATCATTGTTTTGGATTACGAACTGGTAAGGTGAGAAACTATGTTTCCTTCTCTTACTAAATGTTTCATGTCTCAGAATGAGATTATGATGACTGTATTTGCAATGTTCCAGCAACATATCGAGCCACATCTAGTGCATCCAGACGTGAGTACACCTGAGATTCTAGGTTGCACCTACTAGTGTTATCTTCTACAACTTCTTATTTAAATATATGTATGATCTCGGTCCGTATTTATAGTTTTCTAAATAATATAGGTTAAGATTTGAAATGATTTTGATCTAGTTCTCTCGCCCGAGAGCTTTTTGTTTGTTTGAAAGAGCAATAAACAAGTAAGGATTAAAGTATAACCACATTCTAGCCTACAAAAACACTCAGAATTTGTCATGTGGTTTATAAGGTTCCTTATCCGGATGTTCTCATATTCACTGGATTTGTTTGGTGATCATGTTGTTGTTAAGAACTCTTAGATCCATCATGCACATTTATTACAGTTTGTATTACACTTTATTTGACCAACTGACACTAACACCGACCTTCCTCCTCAGCTAAAGGAGCTTTGTATCCATATGAGCCTTGTTCAAGCATCGTGTTTCTTTCTCTTCTTCCTCTTCCATTCTGTTTGATTGCATTGTGTTTCAGAATTTTGAGGATCTTCTGATCAATTAAACCAAGGTACTACATTTACAACTCTAGTGTGATCTGCCTTTATATTTGAGAATTTTACGTTCCTCTACATTTTCTTGACTGATATTTTCACTGGCACAACACTTGGAGGGATAATTCTCGCCACTACATTTATAGAAGAGTCACAGTTATAGTTCTTATATTGCCTTTGACTTATGTTGTAAACGTAATTCTCTAAAATCTCATAATACTGTTCTAGATTTTGACAGTGTTTCTTTATTTTGTGTTTTATTTCTATGCAGGCTATAGAGTTTTCTGAGATGGAGAGTTTAGGAGCAGGTCTAAATAGGAATGAGGCACAGAGGACAACATATATATTGGTGATCAATGAAGAGGAATATACTTCCACTTGAATCTACTATACAAAAGTGTACGCTCACTCATCTATTCACAATGTTCGCCTCAAAGCAGACGAGATGAGACCACACCATCCACTGTGGTGATGACTTCCGACATTTCTTACTTGCCTCAAAGCAGACGAGATAAGGCCACACCACCCACTGTGGTATGATTAGAAAGCAAGAGATAAAATGTACTTAACTATAGTTTGAGATCCATAGGAAAAAAATTTGACTGCATCCCAATGGAATGATCTAGACAATTAGTTTCGAACCTTGGTTTTACTCGATATTGTAGTTTTGTGGATTGTTTTTGGAAATCTTAAGAATATTTTTCTAAATTAGAGTGGTATTGCTTCCATAATGATGAGGGGCTTACATAGGAGCTATAGGAAACAAGAAGAAGTCTGTCAACGATGCATTCTGAAGTCGAAGTTCTCTTATGGGCGGTATCCTAACTAATATTTTTTTATATATTGAATTAGAGGTGGCAACATATGACAATCTTACAAATAATAATTATTACTGATGAGTGGCTAACCTTTATTCCATACTTAGAAAACTTTGCAAGATTATAGAGTTTGTTTGGTTGTTTTTTCTCTTCATTTGATTACTAATTAAATTATTAAATTGTAAAACTAGTTTATTTGCTCATAATATTAGAGAAATGACTAGTTATTCATACTTTGTAAACATTGTTGTACGAGTGGTTTCCTCAATTAATTAACAAAATTTTAACTCGACAAAAGAAACAATCATTTCCTAAAAGTTGATTTGTTGACTATGAACAAATATATATAATTTATTTGGAGGCGAAGTTTTTGCTAGGAATGAAGTTAAATTGGTTCATGAAAAGATCAATTCTATTTTTTCTTTTTAACAATTGGAAGTACAATGTCCAATTCATAATCCAAATTCATCTCCTAAAATTCCAAACAATATTATATGAGAATATATAACTCTTTAGAGTTTATCTAAACTTTATAACTTGAGCAAAGTAAACTCTAACCAAAGCAAACTCTAATGAAAAATATAGTTGATTGAAGATGAACTTAATCATTTAACGACACATTCCTTTCAATGACTTTTTTAGAAAAACTAAATTTTCAGTGCAAAAACATTTCCCATAAATAATTGAACACTTTAGTAATTTAAGAACTTGAGTCCCTTTTTCTGAGTAAATTTCCATAAAACATGCTTATAAATTCAGTTCGGTATCTATTCATTTATTTTGATGTTTACAACATCAATCATAGTGATTACCATGAAAATACAACTTGGATTGAGATATTGTTGGACTTTTATTTACAAATGAGATATGTCTTTATAGCCACACATAAATTATGAAATGTTTTGTACAAAAGAGATATGAAGAAACCATATAAAAACCATAAAAATACCTAAATAGCCATGAATTTATTCTCCACGATGCAATATATGATTTCCACAACGTTTTCGGAAATCCGGATTGTGGAAGAGAATGATGTTATTGTGCTTTGATGAAACAAAAACAATAATTTTAATCATTTCAAAAGTTATCTCAACAATGGTATTGTGCTTTGATGAAACAAAAACAAATTTTCCAAAATTTCGGTGAAAATTATGAACTGTTTGTTGCGAAAAATAGAAAGCAAAAAAGAGAACAAAAACCGATTAAAACTATTAAAATTTTTATTAGATTTGTTATTGATAAGTTACAAAAAAATTTGTACGAAAAATACATTAAGTAACCATAGAAAAACCATAAAAATGTCTAAATATCCATAAAAAATTTAGAGTAGCTAAAAAAATAGTATAACCAATTTTGTTTTAAAATGCTTAATGATATTAACTACATAGCCTTTTTTTCAAAATGCTTAATGAAATTTTGAAACCTAATAACATTAACTACATATCCTAGCATATTTTCAATTATTTTTCTATCTACTAACTTGATAAGTTGGCTTTTCTATTAGCGCTTAGAGCATGCGCAACGCTAATACGATGGAAGTTCGATTTCCATTGTTTTTTTATTAATTTTTTTCCTTTTTGTGTCCAAAAAAATAAATAAAACAAACCAATCAATCGGCCGCCACGTGTTGTAGGGCCCACGAAACTGAGAAGAAACTTAGCTACATTCGGTTCTTATATAAAAGATTTAAGAATCAGATTCTTGCACCATCATAGTATTTTAATATATTTTTTTTGGAAATTGTGCCAAGAAACCAGCGTTGCTGGTGCTCTTATAAATATTAAGCAAAGATCAAAAAGATGCTGATATGAGATCGAGTTTAAATCAGAAGAAAATGACTAAGAAGAGATATTATGAAGATTCTGTAGAAGTTGAGCAGAAATTCCTTATGAATAAGAGATTCAATATTTAAGTAAATGATGAGTTTTAAAACTTTAGTGTTAAAATATCGTTTAAGTAAGGTTGTAAAGAAGGTATTGGGTATTTAAGTCCCAACCCTAGAAACTTTATAATCTCTGCAGTGTTGTTCAGTCATTATCTCTCCTATCTAATCATCTATTCTCTTCCTCTTCTAGATAAGTCTTTGGTAAATCTTTAGGTTTATAACCCTCTTACTAACTCATATAGTATAACTTTTGAATTTCTTTAACTCTATTTTACAATTCTCAAATTCTAAAAATACAATTTTTGAATTACAAAAGCAAATAATAAACAATCAAAATATAGAACAAAATAAAAATTCCAGAATACAATCTGTGAGAATTAACAAAATCATGTCAAATTGGACTAATTAAGATTGTTGGAATTTCATTAAAACAGATTTCTTTGAATCCCCAGAGTTAATTTGGGTTTAAATTCAAGACTCATCATGTTCTGGAAAGGAATGCAATTTGTGTACAAAAGGTTGATTAGAGTACACAAGAGTTATATACTTCCATCAAATACTTTATATACAATGAAATATAATTTCGTATCCTTACCATATACATGAAATCAAATATAATTTCACAATATCTGAGAGAGAGAAACGGTACAATTGAAATGTTTCTACTTTGCTTTGACTTATCTTTGTAAGAAGAGTGCTGCACCAACCAAACCGAACCAAAGTGTCAAAGCAAGCCAAAAGACTCTGTTCTTCTCCATACCAATGGCTGGTCGCCAAACCAAGAGCTTTCCTAAAAAGTCTTCACTCGAGTTCACCTGATTTGTAGTCGATTCGTTCATTCGTCGGTCCTTATCTCTGTCTTTGTCACTCCATGTCACTGCATAGCTGTGCATACATCACAAATACCATTTCAAGTGCATTAGCCATGACAAACACATACTTGGGTGAAGCTTAAGTTCTTAACTTGGGTTCTAAGTGAGTGATTTGGAACCTGTCATAACTCGAACCGATCATGGGTATAGTAACCATTTCTTCTTGAGATATCTTGAGCTTAGGAGCTTGTAAGATATACCGAAGCTCAGAAGCTTGACGTCGAATACCAGGACTTGGATGTTTCTTCTCTAATTGCTGATAAAGATCAATGCAATCAGCGTGGCGATTATTGGCCTCATAAGCCATAGCTAACCAAATTTGAATCTGGCAAATCAATCCCCCAACATTAGCAATCAAAGAGTTTTACAAAACAAAGAAAAAGTACCTAAACTGGTGTTTTCAACCAACCTCACCACCAAACAGTGTTGGCCTTGGAATAATAGTAAGAGCTCCTTCTAGAAACTCAATTGCTCGTCCATACATGCCTCTACCATAAGCCTTTTGACCCAATTCAAACATCAATTCTGCAGTTTTTCTCCTCTCTGCTTGCTCCTGAGCTACCTGCTCTCAATCATGTTCTTCAATGAGCACTATCAAACCTCAAACTTGCACCAATTACTAAGAAAATTCGACTTTGAATCCCCACATGGCCTTTAAGAAGATACAACTATACTACTCTAAGAGTGTTCTTTACCCACTAATCGAGATTGCTAACTAATACAAATGTGAAGATTTAGCAACATTCTTCAGTTTCATTGAACAAAGAATCCTAAAAAACGCACCTTTTCGAGCTCTCTTTTGACTCTCATCCTCTTCTTCTCCTCTGACTCATCCCCATCTTCATCAATCTTATACTGCAACTCCTCTGCTTTCCTCTCAAGCTCTCTCATATCCTGAAATTCCTTAGCTCTCCTTTTCATCTCCTTCTCCACATCGTAAGGTTTCTCTTCCTCGTCATTCTCATTACCATCACTATCACCACCATTGTCGTTGTTTTCCTCATCGCTGGATCCCGCGTCATCATAATCGACAGCGTTAACCTTGGAATTCGCTTTACCTCGAGTCAAAAACCGACGAGTCCGAGCCTCTCCGTCTGATTCAATCGGCTTATTAGAAGAGAGAGCCGCATAGTGAGAAACGTGGCTATGCAATTGCAAATCTCTCTTCGGTAAATTCAAAACAACGTCAACCACCGTTAAACGAATTCGCCGATCAGTTACCACCGTACGATGAGAATTGACGTCAAGTAACAACGCCACGTTTCCAATAACCGCCGCCATGAGAAGCAAGCACGATACAAAACGAGGAAGAAGTAGAACCAGAGACGCAAAAAGAGATTACTTGGATTAGCTTAGACGAAGAGAGATATTTCTAGTTTATTGAATTGACCTAAATACCCTCGGTTCTCTAATTTTATATCGTTTAACTAAGCGATGCGTGTAAGGGTAATTTTGTCATTTAAAGCAAATCATGTCAGTCTTTTGTTAAGACGCGTGTATGAAAAGCAAGAGTTGCGCGCGTCTCACGAAAGCACCGTTTTTTCGAAACGATGTCGTTTATATCTATGACGTTTTTACGGTTTGGAAATAAACAACAAGACGTTTTTAAAGAAACCAAACGACACCCACTCTATATCTATTTTATTTAGACGACGAGATGACTTTTGAATTTGATCATATAAAGTTACAAACTTCACCGATTGGTGAATCAGAATCAAAATGAGTAATTTAGGTTGTTTTTTCAAATTCGAATCATTCAAGCCAACATAGAAGACGAAGAAGAAGATCAATTTCATGTTCTTCGTATCAGAAAACCAAAAGCTCAAAAAGAAGAAGAAGCATAAACTCACTCACAACACAAAAGATAAGATCTTGGTGAAAATCCAAGTGTAGAGAACGGCGAGTGTAGCACCAACCGGAATCGTAACGAGCCATGAAGCAACAATCTCTTTCACAGTCTCAGCTCTTACACTATTAAGCCCTCTTGCAAATCCAACACCCATTACAGCTCCAACTAGTGTATGAGTCGCTGATATTGGAAGCCCTAATTTTGAAGCAAACAAAACCACTGATGCTGCTGCGAATTCCGCCGCGAATCCTCTTGTTGGTGTTAGTTCAGTGATTTTCTTTCCTATGGTTGCAATTACTCTGTAACCCCACATTGTTAGACCTGCAACGATTCCGAATCCTCCCCAAGCGAGAACATCCATGGGGATTACAATGCTTCCTCCTGCTGCACCTGCTCCTCCATGGAGGATGCTTAATGCGGCGGCTAATGGTCCAATTGCGTTTGATACGTCATTGCCTCCGTGAGCGAATGACATGAAGCAAGCGGAGAGAACTTGCATATAGCCAAAGATACCATAGACTATCTCTAGTTGAGTACCAGTAGGTCCTGCGATATCGGAGAGGAAACCGATGTTTTTCGATTGGTTTTGCTGTGATGTTGTTGTTTCTGGTGATTTGGATTTAGCTAGGAGATGACCAAGCTGTTTCCGGATGATTCTGTCAAAGACAATGGCTGCTGCTGCTCCACAGGCTAAGGATTGTGATAATGCTATTGGGAAGATCTTACTCAGAGGAAATGCGACTGACGAAATTCCGGCAACGCCTAAGAATACAGCGACAGGAGCAGCCGCAGCAGCTGCTTGTCCCGGGTTTGGTGCACTATATACAAACTGCATTAAACGAGAGAAGAGTTTGCAAAAGTAAGAGTAAGCTTGAGCATCATGAATTCAAGTGTCATAACTAGTTTCTTGGTTTCTAGTTTTACTTACTCTCCTGATGCATTTGTAGACAAGAAAGGAGACAAGAGCTCCCATTAGTGGAGAGATAACCCAAGAGGAAGCTACTTTAGCTAAAGAGCTCCAGAAAACAGCACCAGGTCCTCCGTAAACAAGTCCAAACCCAACCATTGATCCAACGATACAGTGAGTAGTCGATACTGGCCATCCATAGTAAGAAGCTACCTGTTAAATTCATAATTACACAATGGTTTTATTCAATTGTTCTCTACTTGAGTTATTTTTGAATGCCATTCTAAAAAGGCATAAGCTTTAGTAAAATCGTGTCTTAAAAATACTGAGGAAGAAGCAAAGATATAAGATGGAACCTGTAACCAAGTTCCAGCCGCAGCCAATGAAGAGAGGAGACCAGCGAAGAGCAACATATCTTTCCCTTGGAACACATTAGCCATGATAATCCCTTTCTGCATTGTGCTGGTCACGTGAGTTCCCATCAGAAGAGCACCTGAGAATTCAAGAACTGCAGCAGTTATCACAGCTTGTCGGATCGTCAAGGCTCCAGATCCGACAGAAGTTCCCATGGCATTGGCGACATCATTAGCTCCAATGTTCCATGCCATAAAGAAACCAAAAAGTAGTGTTGCATAAGAGAGAAGCTTGGTCTTGAGAGCCAGTCCTTGTCCCAGGGACTTCATAAAGAGTGGTAAGACGAGAGCAGAGAAGGCTATGGCTATGGAGATTGCTCTCGCAGTGGTGGAAGAAATGTGAAATGCTTGAGCCATTCCAGAAAAGTCTCCAGTAGCTTCAGCTTTACTTTTACCATCTGATCCACTCGAATCAGTAGAAGAAACTTCATGAGAGTTCTGTATCTGTTGTTGATCAGCATGGTGTTGCTCATCTCCCTCAGCATCCGCAAAAGAAGAGAAGCTAGCAAAAGGGGAGACAAGTTTCAGGGGAAGAGAAATGTGTTTCTGAGGAGAAATGAATTGTGCAGAATTCTTCTTGAAGAAAGGAGATTCCTTGGGAGAAAAACAACCAAGAGTCCCAAGAGCTGATCTAGGTGTGCAGAGATGAGAAGTCTTAAGTAGAAGTGAGTGGTTTTTAACCGAAGAGAAACGATAAGGAAGAGTCATGCCTAAAAGGAGAAGAAGAGGAATTAACTAGTATGCAATCAAGAGAAGAGAATGAAAAGAAAGTAGAGAAATGAGAATCTACAGAGATGGGAAATGGGCCATGGATGATGAGAATGAAGATGGTGATGATGAAGAAAATGGATTTGCATAATGGATTTTGATTTCAGGAGATACTGCAAAAGGTTTTGTGATGGTGGCACTGGAGAATGTGAGGTGGAGGTGAGAAGATTGAGTTTGGATGTTTCTTGTGTTGTGAAGAGTTATGAATTTGTGTGGTGCTTGTGGAATGTTGAGGAATAGTGAGAGAGAAAAAAGGCTTTTTGGTTGGGCCTCACGACCTCAGAAATACCCACTTGTAAAAAAAGAATAAAGAAGATTGGGAATTTTGTTCTTTGGATGTAGTCAAAGATGAGAATTTGATGCATTGAGATTTTTTTCTGTTTTGAGATATATTTAGATTCTATATTTATTGGTAAAAAAATCAGCAAGATCTTAAAATTAACTCACAAGTTTTGGTTTGTAAATTACATATACCTCTTGGAGAGAATCTGATCTTGTTTTAGGGATAGGATGGTATCGCTTTCCCTTTGAATGTGATAGTGTGAATATGGGCGCGCAAAACATAAGACGAAACTTCTCTCCTCTATATCCTGTCTAATAGCTCTTCAATAATAGAAGTAAAGTTTTTGGTGGATTGCTCGGAATTCGTCAAGATGATAGAAGATATGTCGGTCTATCCGGCTTTTAGCCCTTACCTGGAGAATTTTGCGAGGATTAGAAACCCGTTCTGGCAATGTTCCATAGCTTTGATTTCGACTGTACTCAACCACAAGACGAATTTCTTGATCTGTAATGTTCGAGGTTTATCTAGGAATATTGTGTTTGTGAATGATGTACCTACACATTGGTCTCAGCTCATCAGTAATTGAAGTTAAGTTGATAAAAAAAAAAACAGTGAAAAAAAAACAAAGTAATGAAATATTTAGATTTGAGTGTGTATGTGTGAGATAATAAACTCGATTTATTCATGTGGTTTTATAAAGTAGGTGAGGATAAAAGGAGTACTGGTTAGGTGACACTATTTTTCCTTTCATTTTTTTCTTTTCTAGCAAAAAAATGTTTAATACAAGAATCTAGTTTACTTATTTATCCTTTGGTTCCAAAAATATTAGAATCTATTTTAATTTTAATTTTAATTAAACTTTATTTTAGTTTTTTTATATAGTTTTGATAGAAATGTCCGGCCGACCTCATGTACCAGATCAGTCCAAGTCATGTTACGGTCCCAAAACTATGTCTCTTAGTTATGTTTTGTACTATTTTTATGACATTGGGCCAGTAATTTCTTTGCAAGGTATATTGTAGGCCCATCGTAAGCCCATTAACTCTATAAAGGTAATTTTGCATCTGCCTAAAATCAAAGCCTTAAAGAAAAAGGCCGATGAGCAAATACATTTGACAACAAAACGCTGCGTTTTTTAAGGTTTCTTTTTTTTTTTTTTTTTTNGGTTTTTTTTTTTTTTTTTTTTTTTTTTCTCTTCTTTCGTTTTATGTGATTAATTAATGAAGTTTTGAGGGAAGAAAAAACCATTTTTTTGTTCTTCTCTAAAGCAGAAATCTTCAATTTTTAAAGACAAAAACCCTAGAAATCGATTATCCAGAAACCAACTCTTTTGTTTCTTCCTCGATTTCGATATCAGCCATGGAAAAGGAAGAGCTCAACAAATTGAATCATCTCTCTCTCGTCTCTAATGTTTGCAATGAATTGGAAACACATCTTGGGTCTGCGGAAAAAGTTTTGGCCGAATTTATAGTCGATCTTGGTCGACACTCAGTGACTGTAGATGAATTCGATAAGAAGCTTAAGGAACAAGGCGCAGAGATGCCTGATTACTTCGTTCGTTCGCTGTTAACTGTAATCCACGCGATTTATCCTCCAAAGGCTAAGTCTGAGAAGAAGAAAGAGGAAGGTGACGATCAGAAATTCAAAGGTTTAGCGATTAAGGATACTAAAGATAAAGTTAAGGAGCTTGAGAAGGAGATTGAAAGAGAAGCTGAAGAGCGACGGAGAGAGGAGGATCAGAATAGGGATAGAGATAGAGGTCGGGATCGGAGGGAAGCTGATAGGGATAGAGGTCGGGGACGAAGGGGAAGTGATAGGGATAGAGATGGAGATTGGGATCGAGATGGTAGAAAGGATCGGCATAGAGAAAGAGGTCGTCGAGATGAGGAAGGTGAAGATAGAAGAAGTGATAGGCATAGAGAAAGAGCTCGTCGAGATGATGAAGGTGAAGATAGGCGTAGGGGTAGACGTGTGGAGAAGGATGAATTCGTGGAGGAAGAAAGAGGCGGTGCGAATGAGCCGGAGTTGTATCAGGTATACAAAGGTAGGGTTACTAGAGTTATGGATTCTGGTTGTTTTGTTCAATTTGATAGATTTAGAGGAAAGGAAGGTCTAGTTCATGTTTCTCAGATGGCTACTAGAAGAGTTGAAAAGGCTAAAGATTTTGTGAAGCGGGATATGGAGGTTTACGTGAAAGTGATATCGATTTCGAATGATAAGTACAGTCTTTCTATGAGAGATGTTGATCAGAATACGGGTAGAGATTTGATTCCTTTAAAGAAGCCTTCAGATGAGGATTCATCTAGGAGTAATCCATCGTATAGAACAAGGGATGGACAGGTTACCAAGACTGGGATTTCGGGAATCCGGATTGTGGAGGAGAATGATGTTGCGCCTTCACGTAGGCCATTGAAGAAGATGAGCTCCCCTGAGAGATGGGAAGCGAAGCAGTTGATTGCGTCTGGTGTTTTGAGAGTGGATGAGTTTCCTATGTATGATGAGGATGGAGATGGAATGCTTTATCAAGAGGAAGGTGCTGAAGAAGAACTTGAGATTGAGATGAACGAAGATGAACCTGCTTTCTTACAAGGGCAAACCAGGTATTCTGTTGATATGTCTCCGGTTAAGATCTTCAAAAATCCAGAAGGTTCCTTGAGCCGAGCAGCTGCTCTTCAGTCCGCCCTCACTAAGGAGAGAAGAGAAATGAGGGAACAGCAGCAAAGAACAATGCTTGACTCAATCCCCAAGGATCTGAATCGTCCATGGGAAGACCCAATGCCTGAAACTGGTGAAAGGCATCTTGCTCAAGAGCTTCGGGGTGTCGGGTTATCAGCTTATGACATGCCTGAATGGAAAAAGGATGCCTTTGGGAAAACTCCGACTTTTGGACAGAGATCAAAGCTTTCTATTCAGGAGCAAAGGGAGAGCCTTCCGATATACAAGTTAAAGAAGGAGCTCATACAGGCTGTGCACGATAATCAAGTTTTGGTTGTCATTGGTGAGACTGGGTCTGGAAAGACAACACAAGTAACTCAATACCTTGCTGAAGCAGGTTACACAACGAAAGGAAAGATTGGATGTACTCAGCCACGTAGGGTCGCTGCAATGTCTGTTGCCAAGAGAGTAGCTGAGGAGTTTGGTTGTCGTTTAGGGGAGGAGGTAGGGTATGCAATTCGTTTTGAGGATTGTACTGGACCGGATACAGTGATCAAGTACATGACTGATGGTATGCTTCTTAGAGAGATTCTGATTGATGAAAACCTCTCTCAATATTCTGTGATCATGCTTGATGAAGCTCACGAGAGGACAATTCACACTGATGTGCTGTTTGGTCTTCTAAAAAAGCTGATGAAACGCAGGCAAGACCTTCGTCTGATTGTCACGTCTGCCACATTGGATGCAGAGAAGTTCTCTGGGTATTTCTTCAACTGCAACATTTTTACCATTCCTGGAAGAACCTTTCCTGTTGAGATACTTTATACCAAACAGCCAGAAACAGATTACTTGGATGCAGCTCTGATCACAGTCCTTCAGATTCACTTAACTGAACCTGAGGGTGATATTCTCGTCTTTTTGACAGGACAGGAAGAAATTGATTCTGCATGCCAATCTCTGTACGAGAGAATGAAAGGTCTAGGTAAAAATGTTCCTGAACTCATCATACTTCCAGTTTACAGTGCCCTTCCTAGTGAAATGCAGTCTAGAATATTTGATCCTCCCCCTCCTGGTAAGCGGAAAGTGGTTGTAGCTACAAATATTGCAGAAGCCTCTTTAACAATAGATGGTATATACTATGTTGTTGATCCTGGGTTTGCAAAGCAGAACGTGTACAATCCAAAACAAGGGCTAGAATCACTTGTCATCACTCCAATTTCACAGGCATCAGCAAAGCAAAGGGCTGGACGTGCTGGTCGTACTGGACCTGGGAAATGTTACCGTCTCTACACAGAGAGTGCATATCGTAATGAGATGCCTCCTACATCAATCCCTGAAATCCAAAGAATTAATCTTGGAATGACAACCCTTACCATGAAAGCAATGGGCATCAACGACCTGTTATCATTCGACTTTATGGATCCACCCCAACCGCAAGCATTGATCTCTGCAATGGAACAGTTGTACAGTCTGGGAGCTTTAGATGAGGAGGGATTGTTGACAAAGTTAGGTAGAAAGATGGCAGAGTTTCCTCTTGAACCGCCTCTCTCTAAAATGTTGTTAGCGAGTGTGGATCTTGGTTGCAGTGATGAGATATTAACGATGATTGCAATGATTCAGACGGGTAACATATTTTATAGACCAAGGGAGAAGCAAGCTCAAGCAGACCAAAAACGGGCAAAGTTTTTCCAGCCAGAAGGTGATCACTTGACATTGCTAGCTGTATATGAAGCTTGGAAGGCTAAAAACTTCTCAGGTCCATGGTGTTTCGAAAACTTCATACAGTCGAGATCATTACGACGTGCTCAAGATGTGAGGAAACAACTTCTCAGCATTATGGACAAGTAAGTAACTAAACGAGCATTGAGCTTAGCCTTTAATGACGTGTGACAATCATAGTTTGTTTTCCTAACGCGTGATTTGTTTGTTTACAGGTATAAACTAGACGTAGTTAGTGCTGGAAAGAATTTCACAAAGATAAGGAAAGCAATCACAGCAGGATTCTTCTTCCATGGAGCTAGAAAAGATCCACAAGAAGGTTACAGGACGCTAGTGGAGAATCAACCAGTGTATATACACCCGAGCAGTGCACTGTTCCAGAGACAACCAGACTGGGTTATATATCATGATCTTGTGATGACAACCAAAGAATACATGAGGGAAGTAACAGTGATTGACCCAAAGTGGCTTGTTGAGTTAGCTCCAAGGTTCTTTAAAGTCTCTGACCCAACGAAAATGAGCAAACGTAAGCGTCAAGAGCGTATTGAGCCTTTGTATGACCGTTACCACGAGCCTAACTCATGGCGTCTCAGCAAAAGACGTGCTTGAGAAACTTATTCCTTTTGGTATAATCATTCTTCTTCCTTAACGTTTTTTTTGCCATCTTCAAATGTACTCTTTTTATGTATTCAAGCTAAAAACTAACAGAAGTGATGGATGATGAGCTATAAATTACAGTTTTTGCATCATCTTTTTCTTGACTTGTATGAAGATTTGTTGACTATACATATAAATGTGTAGAACCAAAAAAAAACATTCTTTTTTTTTTCTCTGTCAAAAGAAAAGCAAATGCCTCAACTAACTTTTCTTCGTTCTTCTTTTGACTGAAACAGCTTAAAAGGACTCCATTTGTTATGCCAATTTAAGAAATGTTAATCAGTTTGGAGAAAGTGATAATTTTTCGTCCTGAATCTTTTGATCTTATGATACCAAAAGGACATGAAAATGGATCAAATACTCAAAAATGGCAAATTTAAGGAGGAGCAAAAACCCTTGAAGCTCATCTTGAAGTATTTTCTTCAAACCTGTATCGAAACGACAACGTTTAGTTCTGTTTTGTTTCGCTCTCTTCTCTGTTTACCCCTTTTTGTTACCTAAACCTTTGTGGCTTTTCTATAATCAAATCCTGTTTTTAGCTTCGTTGTTTCGGGTGAATCATCATCCTTTTGGGGTTGTAAGTTGGCAATATTTGGAATCTATTATCCTTCTTCAGTGTCCGTCCATGTGAAGGTACGTAATTTGAAGTCCTGATATAGTTTAAGCCACTTTCTTGTTGTGATTCAATATCATATATTTGTTTATGGAGTTTAAGTTCTGCAATTCTGGATTGACTTTGAGCTACCTTAAGTTAAGTTCAGAAAGTATCAACTTTATGTAGTTTAATCACTTTTAAGAATGGTGTAGAGACTCGATTTGAGTCAAGAGTTATTGTAGAGACATTCAATTCAAAGGATCATATGTTTGTTTATGATGTTATTGCGTTTTTGTTTCTTACAGGCAGAGATAAAGAACTTACAATGATCTGTTAAAGTCACATGTCAGTGACCGGAATTTCTTCTGTCTTTGGCCGTCTTTTCAGACAAGACAAAACTCACAAGCGTGTTATTGGTACTCAGCCCAAAAATTCAGTGACCCGTCAGATCATTGAGCATCTTGAAGACGGTAATGTTTCGAAAGCCGTCTCTGTTCTCTTTGTTTCTCCAGAACCAGTTG
This sequence comes from Lepidium aucheri, assembly GCA_900406435.1. Taxonomy (NCBI): domain Eukaryota; kingdom Viridiplantae; phylum Streptophyta; class Magnoliopsida; order Brassicales; family Brassicaceae; genus Lepidium; species Lepidium aucheri. The sequence goes on along the minus strand of OVBA01001542.1, from coordinate 24,520 downwards.
CATACTGGTTATACGAGCGTCTTTTTCGTTGTTGTTCTTCGAAATCACTTATTGTACAAGCCCGTAAAGTCGAATCCCATTTGGTAACTTTCTCTCCGTTGCCTCCGATTTTTTTGTTGAATAGAGCTATTGAGGCTTATGGAAAATGTGGGTGTGTGGATGATGCACGGGAACTGTTCGAGCAAATGCCTGAACGAGATGGTGGCTCTTGGAACTCTGTGATTACTGCTTGTGCGCAAAATAACGTCACGGATGAGGTATTTCGTACGTTTCGTAGGATGAATAGAGATGGAGTACGAGCTACAGAGACTTCCTTTGCTGGTGTGTTAAAGTCATGCGGTTTAATCTTGGACCTGAGATTATTGAGGCAACTGCATTGTGCTGTGGTGAAGTATGGATATTCCGGAAATGTAGATTTGGAGACTTCGATTGTCGATGTTTATGGGAAGTGTTTGGTCATGAATGATGCGAGAAGAGTGTTTGATGAGATTAAATACCCTAGTGATGTTTCATGGAATGTGATTGTGAGGCGTTATCTCGAGATGGGATTTAATAACGAGGCAGTTGTAATGTTCTTTAAGATGCTAGAGTTGAATGTTCGACCTTTGAATCACACTGTTTCTAGTGTAATGTTAGCTTGTTCAAGATCCTTGGCCCTTGAGGTAGGAAAGGTAATCCACGCCATTGCTGTCAAAATTAATCTAGTGGCTGACACAGTTGTTTCCACTTCTATGTTTGATATGTATGTCAAATGTGACAGATTGGAGAGTGCTCGTAGAGTATTTGACCAAACCGAGTCAAAAGATTTAAAATGTTGGACTTCAGCAATGTCAGGATATGCAATGAGTGGTATAACTAGAGAAGCAAGAGAGCTCTTTGGTCTGATGCCTGAAAGGAATATAATCTCATGGAACGCAATGTTAGGTGGATATGTACGTGCTCATGAATGGGATGAGGCACTGGATTTTCTTGCTTTGATGCGCAAGGAGATCGAAGATTTTGATAATGTAACTCTTGTGTGGATCTTAAATGTCTGCTCAGGTGTTTCAGATGTTCAAATGGGGAAGCAAGCTCATGGTTTTATCTACCGACATGGATATGATACGAATGTAATTGTAGCCAATGCACTACTTGATATGTATGGAAAATGTGGTACCTTACAGAGTGCTGAAACTTGGTTCCGGCAAATGAGTGAACTAAGAGACGAGATTTCATGGAATGTTTTATTGACTGGTGTAGCTCGGGTTGGCCGCAGTGAACAAGCCTTATCTTTCTTTGAAGGAATGCAACTAGAGGCCAAACCTAGCAAGTACACACTCGCAACGATTCTAGCAGGCTGTGCAAACATTCCTGCTCTTAATTCAGGCAAAGCAACCCATGGATTCCTAATCAGAAATGGCTATGATATCGAAGTTGTTATACGAGGTGCTATGGTTGACATGTACTCCAAATGCCGATGTTTCGACTATGCTATTGAAGTATTTAAAGAGGCAGCTACACGAGACTTGATTCTATGGAACTCTATAATTCGTGGATGTTGTCATAATGGAAGAAGCAAAGAGGTCTTTGAGTTGTTTATGCTTATGGAAGATGAAGGAGTTAAACCTGACCATATCACCTTTCTAGGGATCTTACAAGCTTGCATACGAGAAGGTCATGTCGAACTCGGTTTTAAGTATTTCAGTTCCATGAGCACCAAATATCTAATCTTACCTCAGCTTGAGCATTATGATTGTATGGTTGAACTCTACTGCAAGTATGGATGCAAGCATCAGCTTGAAGAATTTCTCCTCTTAATGCCTTTTGATCCAACTAACCAAATGTTGACAATGATACATGATGCTTGTAGGAATTACAAGTGGTCAAAGTTAAGAGCATGGACTGCTAAACGACTACATGAATGATTTTTTGTTTTTGATTTTTCCATATAGTGCTAAAATGTTAAATATTTGATTTTTCCAAATAGCAATAAAAATAATTGTTACTACATTAATTTCATTAACATGAATGTAACTAATTGAGTGTTAATTTTGAAATTTTCTCATTAATATATTATCTCAAACAAAACATTTATATTATTTTGATCATTTCCAATATATAGGTATGGTGACACTATGACCTTATAATTATTTGGTCACAAAATATAAATATACTAAGATTATATCCGCGTTATAACGCGGATTTGACTGTTTTTCAAATTTTATTCATTTAGATTGTTAGATCCGTGCTGATATCTTAGAATATTGTTTTTGAGATGTTGATTCAATGACTGTAACCCGAACCAAAATTAATTTGTATTAGAGGAACCATCCGATAAAATAGTCACATAAGTCCTAAATCTATATATCCAAAAAACTAAGTCCGAACCCGAACCAAAACCAAATCAAGAACCAAATTTTACCTTTCTAGAGTTTTTTTTATTATTATTGTTTTTAATTTAAAATTTTATATAGAAATACCTCTAAGCCCGAACTCGATTTATACCGAACCAAATCATATCCAAAAAATAAAAATATATGAGCAAGTCTTAAATCAAAAGAACCAAAATATCGAATTAGAGGAACCGAATCCGAAAAAATATCATAAATGGGTCTTAAATCTATGTACCTGAAAAACCGAGTCTAAACCTGAACCTGAACCAAATCAAGAACCGAATTTGTAACCGATATATTTATATTAATTTTTATTTTTTTTTTGTTTTTTTAAAATATTTATTAGTTTTAAATATTTATATTTAAATCTGTAACAAAATCTACCTTATGCCTATTTTTAAGGGTTGTTACAGAGCATATGTTAATTTTATCCTAAAGTTTATAACACGGTCAAAATAAAAGTGTTTTCCGCTTTAATATATAAGATTTAACAACTAATTCATAATACCCTTTTAATTATTTCATTTTTCTCTACATGGAATAAAAATTCTAGAAATTCCTTTTACCAAACAAAAGTCAAGATGTATGTACAAACCAATAAATATATATATATCATATACTAAAAAGAGAAAAACAATGGAGGAAATTGTGACAAAAGACACTTGTCTAGATGTCAATAAATCATGTACTAAAAAAGAGAAAAAAAAATTAGACAATGGTCAACACTATGGCTTTGATTGGTTAAAAAAAATCGTTAGTAAACGTCATACTTATTTGCTATCAACCAGTACTTCATTTGAAACAAGTTTTTGAATACAATATTTTCAGAAAATATTGTTTGGATCTATTTTTAGTTATTTGCAAACAGAGCTATTTATGATCGTTTTGGGAAACGACCGTCGTTTATAAATACAAATGATCATTTATTTTTACATCTTACATATAATTATGATTTAAAATATATATATAAATAACATTATGATTTAAAAAGAAAAATCATTCGTTTATATTTAGAAAAATCATTAGTTACTAATATTAGATATTAATTTTAATATAGTAATTGTAGTATATATTTACTTTTATATAAAAATATTAAATTATATATAATTGCTTACTTTTTAGAATAATTATTTTAAATCAAATTTTATTTACTAACTTTTATCTAAATGTTCAACCCATTGCAGTGTTACCAATCAATATTAGTTTTCAAACATCTTTTATTTGAAAATCTCATTTGCCAACCGCTACATTTAAGCAGCCGTTTTCAAACGATCTTTGTTCTAATCGCTTATTTTTTTTCAAGCGGTCATTTCAAACGGTGTTACCAACCGAACCCTATATATAAGGCTATGTTAAGTCAATGAAAAAACTTACAAACATAATAATTTTTGGTGGTATGAATGGAGCAAATAACAATGAAGAAGTATGCCATGAAAACATTGTTGAAAATTCTAGTAAATTGACGATTTACATGTCTTATGTTTATGTTGGACATACCGAAGGTCTACTAATTAAAAATCATTTAGCTAAATAAATATGTTATTGTAGATGAAGTTGTATGTTATTAATGGTTTTTTTTTGCTGCAAAGCATTAATTCACACAGACTCATCATACATATATAGGCTATATATGTATGATGAGTCTGTGTGAATTAATGCTTTGCAGCCCGTTATACACCCCTATATATAGCTCTCGTGTTAGTGTATTTTGAATTTCTTTCATATTTCTAGTATAATAGAAATTTTAACAATAACAGTTTTTATATTTTTATATTTGTAGGATATAATTCGAGTTATTAATAGTTAGATTGTACATGGATGTCGACGAGAAAAAGTAAGTTTAAATTTTTGGTGATACCCGGTGAGTCCATTAAGATAAAGAAGCTTATTAAGAGTTTCGGCCTAGAAATCAGAGGGACGACGCGAGGCGAAACCTAGCGAGCTGAAATAGCATTTATGGTAATCAGCAAGAAATACGAGATTGACGAGCTGATACAGAATCGGCGAGCAGAATTAATTGCGGAATTAGCGGGCTGAGTAAATCACGGAGAATAAGACAATTAAAGGAAAGTCGGACTCAGTCGATATTGATAAAAGATTCGATCAATCAAACCAAATATTATGTATAAATAAAGGGATTAAATCCGGAGGATGGGGACAACATAATTGGAGACAAATATACGAGAATACAATATCATTTTTACGCTAAATCTTTCTACTTGTATTTTGTCGTCTTAGATTGCAACTGATTTAAACATCAACAATTTTCATTAATTTTTTATATTTAATGTTATATTTAAAATAATATATCTCGTATATTCTTTTTTTGTAGATTCTCATGGGTCTATACGTATCTATAACGACGAAAGCGTCGTATTCACAGAAGATAAGCTGAAAGATGTTAACAAAATCCGGCGAAGTGTTGTTTCGAATGAGTGGATCCACATGATCTAGTTATAACGAGGATGAAACCAATGAAATGTTGTTTCAAATCCAGCTTTTCGGACGATTCTTCTTAAGGTTTTGTTAAAGATGGTCAGAATGGTCCGATCATCGAGAACCGTAGAGAGGCCATGGTCATCGCATTTTCCTATTGATCACAACTTTTACCTATTTGTAATATTATTATGGATTGTATGTGTGAATTTGACTTTTAATACTTTTAATAATTTGTAATATTTTTATTTATAGGCATTTTTTATGATTTTTTCATGTGTTTTTCGTATGAATTTTTTTTTCCAAACATTTCATAACTCATCCATAACTATAAAATAAACAATTTATCTATAAATGAAAGTTCAATAATCTGTCCAAGTTGTATATTCAAGGTAATCAATAAAATTAACCTCATAGACTATTTCTAGAAGATAGTTAAACTTTTCCTATGTATATATCATGGCTTCCTCCACTATTAATATCACACTCTCACACACCTTATTTCTTCTCCCCACTACATAATCAAAACGTTCGCTTTTTTTTTCTCAGGAATTAGAGAATGTTGTACACCATTGTAGAATCCAGCTCACCAACTGGATGTATCATGGGTATGTTCAAATTAGAAATAAACCCGAAACAGTGTAAATGCGACCATTGCTAACATATGGATCCTTGGAAGAAATGTTGGAATTCATGACCAGGGCCGGATCGTGGCATAAGTCACATAAGTCATGGCTTAGGGCCCACAAATATTAGGTCTGGAATTGATTAGAAGTTACAAAATTTTGTAGTAATTAGGGCTCTAAATTTATAAATTTTGTAGTAATTAGAACCAACTGTTTTAAAGTTTACAGAATTTTTTATCTAAAATTTTAAAGTTTATTAATTTTTTAGAAAGTAAGATCAAAAATTTATCTTTAACTTATTGTTTATTTAAGTTTTGAGAAATATGGTGTTAGTTACAAATGTTTGATGATTACACAATCTCATTTTCTCACTTTGCGGAAATTTTTCTTTTCTATGACTAATAAGTAAAAATAGTTGATATAATTATAAAATATACCGAAAAAACAACAAATAATTTTGAGTAGGGTCTTCAATAACGTCGGACCGGCTCTGTTCATGACCACGAATATAAAACACTAAATTCAACGTTTTTGTTAGTAATATGCATTTGTGTCACTTGTATTGCAACCATTTACAAATCGTCACAAATCTATAACAATATCTTCATATTGTGACTAAATATGTGTTATTGTGACGAAATATAACATATCAATACAACTTTTTTCTTGTAAAAGAAGCAATGCAAATGTTGAACATTGCTTTACTATGCACAAATACATCTCCAACACTGAGACCATCCAATGTCTTTTGTCGTAAGTGTTGGAAGGAAAACTCAAAGTTAAACCATCAGTGGTGAAACGTAATGCTAATCTAACTGGTGCAGATGCAATGAGGTTTAAGGTCTTTGAGATTTTGTCACAAGATAGTAACTCAGAAGTTTCTACTTTTACGAGAAACCGAAACCTACATGTAAGCTTTTCCACCATAGACGGTCCTTTAGTTGATCCTTCTTTCTCTAAGCCTAGCAAAAATATAAGTGGGAAACAAAAAGAAGAAGAAAAAGTACGTTTATCAACTTCGTCGAGGAAACTCTTAGATAATCTTATTGACCTCAAAATTGAAAAATGAATTGTCTCTCTTCTCGATGAAATTCTCTCACAATTATCTATGAGCTAATAAGTTTTTAAAATGTTTAAGAGCTGTTTATTAATTTTTTATATATAATTTTTATATCATTTTGTTATGAATTTAGGTTAACAAGCAGAAAACTTAAATTATTTTTTAACTTGAATTTATAAAACTAAACTAAATAAATTTGAAACGTAGAGCAGAAGACTAATCTTAATTTTAATATGAAGCATCCAATCCATGGTTTGTTGTAGTAATATTCTACTGAAACAACGTACTACTAAGAATCCATCACTCCTCAAACAGCAAATAGGAAAACATTAAATTTAGATCAAAGTCATCATATAAAACAGAAAACTAGAGATATATTCCAATCTAAGTAACCAGAGCGATAACTAATTCTATCTGCAAATAAGATTTTATAAAATTAAATATAAAAAATTTATGTGTTTATTATATAGAGCGTATTTATGTGTTAAATTCAAAAATAAAAAAAACTATATGATAAGAGTTCTCTATAAGAAATAACACTCCAACGATGTGTTAAAATTAAGCCAATGAAGTAAGAGACTAGAGTAATCTACCCTTTCTGAGCTTCAGTTAATTTTTGATAGCTCCAAATATGGAGACGGGATTTCGTTTTGATATTTCTAAAGCGAAAAAACAATAAAAAAAAAGGAAGAACAAAGGAAATGTAAAAAAAGATTAAGATCGGGATCATTTAGTTTGATCGATAGAAAAAAATATTAGGAAAAAGCCAAAGAAGTTTACTTATTCATGTCCTCAGATTCATTAATCTATTGTTTGAGGAAACTTCTGAGTTCTTCATAGCTCCAAGTTAGGATCATTCCTTTCGTCTCATCGGGTCCAAAGCTAGAAATCAGAAAGCTAAGGAAGGAACTTCGAATCTGACCTACTCAACAACTCGATCGACAAAACATGAAAGAACAAATCAAAGGTTAAATTTGTTTCTGGTATAATACTACAACTCATTCAACCAAACCAAAAAAATATTGTCTAACATAAGCTTTTCTATGCAAGAACATGTAACAATACATTTTTTATATAAATAATCCATAATTCAAATATACAAAATCCATATGTAACTATCGGAACAAATACTTTGAAACATAATTATCGAAATAACAATAGTAGAATATGTGGTAAGAAATATAATTGGTTGAGCTTGATTTGTAGTTTATGAACTATATTGCTATTAAAAAAGACAAAATTATCCTTATACGGAATAACAGTATTGATACCAACAAAAATACTAAACCTGCAATCTTCATATGTTAACATATACAAGTAACACAAATAAAATTACAATCGTATAAATTAAAAAAAAACTCGACCAACTACAAATATTTATTCCACTAATAAGATTTTTTCCAACAAAATATATTCCAATTCTAGGTATATAATAAACTATTTATGAGACCAATTTTAAGGCCAAATATGCAATAAACTGTTTACAATAACCATTAAACAAAACAATTAAACAATTTCAACAAAAAAATAAAAGCTGGTGCTACAAGAGCCGGTAGAATTCTAGTATTATTGTAGATTGTATGTGTGAATTTTACTTTTAAGACTTTTAATGGTTTGTAGTATTTATATTTTAGGTATTTTTATAACTTTTCTATGATTTTTCCATGTGTTTTTCATACGAAGTTATTTTTTACAAAACATTTCATGACTTATCTATGGCTATAAATAAAACAGTTTATCCGTAAATGAAAGTCCAACAATCTGTCCACATTATATATACATAGTAATCAATAAAATTAATTTCATAAATAACCTTATAAATATTGATAAAAACTAAAATATCATAATATGATTTTTAAGATATGTTAGAATATGCAATTGTTGTTAGGATATGTAATTGACATTAAGAGGTTTTCTTTTGCCAAAAAGTGTGTTACCCATAGCAAAATATGATAACGATTTCAAAATATTATTAGACAATTATCATTTTCACTCATAACTAAACGAATAAATTTATGAGTTTTTTTATTATTATTGTTTGTTAAAAAATTATCAGAAAATTTTCGAGAATAATTGACTTAATTGAGATCCACTTTTCGAAAGGCAACACATATTTCTTCACCTTATATATATATATATATATATANCAACACATATTTCTTCTCCTTATATATATATATATATATATATATATATATATATCACTTCATTTCACTTCAATTCAAAATCACATTTTCATAAGACACAATCACAAAAAACTTTCACAAAATGGCCAATGTTACAATACCTCTATTTAACAATTCAAACTATAACTGTTTCACATATATATTGACATCGGAGATCCATCCATTTTTAGACTGTTGTTAATGACTTAATCCAAATGATGAATGTTCTGAATATAAACCTTAATTATGTCTTGCGCATTGTAGTTGGTTTCACGTGGAATGTGAAACATGATCTGTGCAAGAAGTAATCGTAATCTGATGATCTTTTGCATTTGAACACAACCTGATCATATGATTTTGTCTTTTGCTTCACATGTGTGAGAACTGTTAGCCTAGCCAGAATGTTGCTGTTTTTCTGAAAATTTGAGTTTTTTTGCTGAATTTTATTTAACTGTTTTTTTATAATATATATATAAAGTAAAATCTCTATAAATTGATAATATCAGAACTACACTGAAACTATAAATTTTTATTAATCTATAGAAATTATTAATTTATTGATATATTAATTGAACTAAAAACTTGATTTGAAATTATAAAATTATATTATTTTATAGAAGTTATTACTTCAAATATTGATTTAAAAAGGTTATACTGTATTATAATTATCATTTAAAAACAATATATGCATAATATAAAATAATTATTAACTCTAAATAATATCTTTAACTAAACCAGTAACTAGTAATGTTTAATAATCATTATCGCATTTATAAAAAGAACCAAATGTAAACCATCGTTCAAACATTCAAAGGACTTTTTAGGCTTTGATTGGTAGAACTTTTTATAAAGCTTAGTAGAGAGAGGCATTAGCTGTAAGCCCGGAAAGCTGTAAGTTTCTGTAAGCTTTGTATAATTAATTGATTAGAATGGTTGTAAGTTTTTTATATCAAAATTACGAAACTAGACATAATTATGAATTACTTAAAGCTATTTAAACAAAATTTCGGATTGAATTATTTCATTAACTTAAATGTAATATCAAAGTTATGTTTTTCACTATATTTGGAATCACGTTAATAAAATTCACGTGATCATATTATCAATGAAAACACTTATAATTTTGAACTCTTTTTCTTTAACCTAATCCACAAAACATTAATCCTAAAATCGATATGCCTACAAATGTTCGAATGTTATTCCATAAGTACAATGAAAAGTAGAAACGCAAATCAAATCTACTTATTTTGTAAAAGCACATATGAACTTGGAAACTACAATCATGTCTTGATATGGAAGACTCAACATATTTGCAAACGTTTTAATCATTGGAAAGGTTGTTCATATGACATCAACGAATCTATAATACAATAATATCACTTACGATCAAGGTTGATGTTCGAGTAAAACTTTTCTTCTTAATGTTCAAACAATGTTCTCAGATTTTCTTCGTGGCGGTGTTTTTAGGGTTTTTTTAAAAGAGATGTTCTAATTTTATGTTTATCTATTTAGGTTAGGTTTATTTTTATTTTCCTTAATTAGGTCTAGATTTACATTAATTTACATTAATTTTAAAATAGTTTATACAAAAAAAAGTTAAGGATAAGTTTGTCTATTTACAATTTTTAATGCTCTATGCTTTGGAAAAGTTCTATTTAAGAGCATAGAGCTATTAAACATTATAGAAGTTTTTATACTCTCTATTATGCTTTAGTAAAATAAACTTGATTGGTAGATGTAGAGCATTAAGCCCCCTATTATACTCTACCAATCAAGCCCTTAATGTGATATACTAATTAAATATCAATTGCTTACATAGATATGTTTTAGTAAACATAATTTTATGTTATTAATATTATTTTTCCATAAATGCAATGCAAGAAAACTTTAATTCACACGGTGTTTCCATACATATTTGATTATTTTGTCAGTGTATTTTGAAGGATAATTTCCTACAACAACCTTATAAATATTGAAAATAACTAAAATAACCTAATAATTTTCTTTTGAAGATTTTACTAATTTTTCTTTTTACTATATTATCCTCCAACTTAACAGTTATTTTCTTAACTGCCATATGAATATCACATCTTTTGCTACTTTCAGTTTGTGGGTTCTAGTATATATTCACGTTGGATTGGTTGTTTTTGATTATGAATTATGTTGGGTTTGGCCTTGATAGACGTAACTTAAGCAGAGAATAATGCTTCATGGTACTTGATTTAGAAAGAAAATGGTGAGCCAATTCGAAATGGTGGTGATAAAAAATGTTAGAAAATGTCAAAAGAAATGTGAGAAATGTTAGAAATGGTAAAAAAATCAGTGGAGATTAAAATAATACATTAAAAAAACACATTATTTAAAAAGGTTAACTAAAGACATATAATGAAAAAATGAAAAAAATAGTTTAATTTAAAAGTTAAAAATATAGCTAGTATATATGTTTGTAATTGATTCGATTGCGACGTCAAGTTTGAAATAATATGGTTGTGTTGGTTTTTTTCTTTCTTTTTGTCAATCTTACTATTCTTTTTAACATTAATAAAATTGATAAGGCTCAATTCATATCCAAATTGTTTTCGCCAGAACTGATAGAATTTAAATTCACCACCGAAAGACAAATTAAATTAGAGGCAAACCATTAGACTACCTATTTCTTTGGCTTAAAAGATACATATTTTTAAGATTGGCCAATTAAATTATGAACTTCAATGTTTGCCAATTTAAAAGCAATTTTGTTGTTTTGCAATAATGCTTCCATGTTGCTATATATATAATTATTGATTATATATGAAAAACAAACTTGTCAGTCAATATCTAACGTAACAAATATTTATTTTTGTAAGTCAGACGCGTGACATGACAATGGAGAAAGTACGTCAATTTTATTTTTCCATCTTCACTTTTCTTATATAATTTATATTTTGATTTAATTATTTTCAATAATAATGGTTGTATGAAGTGGTGAGTTGTGAATTCACTCAATGAATTGTGGAGATGAATGAGTTTTGATATATCCTTTTTTTTTTTTTTTGTATTTTAAGAACGATTCTCTTACTCATTACATTGTGAGAGATGAATGAGTTTGGCATTTACTTATTTTATATTAACTGTTGTTCATAAAAATTTAAGATGACATTTTTTTGAAATAATTAAGATGTTTGAATAGTATTAGAGACTTAAAATATTCTGAATAATATATATATATATATATAATAAGACTCGTTACTTATAATCCATGAGTTAATAATATTTCAATTTCGACAATGAACTTGTTGACAAGTAATAATTGGTCGACTTAGAATTATAAATAATTCGTAAGTTTGATTTTTTTGCTGTTATTTCTACATGGATATGAATTCACACTTTCAATTCATTTGAATACCTAGAGGTAAAAGTTTATCCGTAGACTAGCTACACTACCCCGAAAAAATATATTCTAAACCCCTTCATTACTTACGGTTTCAGAATAACCAAAAAATAAATTTTCTATTCAATAATTTTTTAGTAATCAAGTCATTAATTTTTAGCTATTATTTAAAAGAAATTAAAATGCTGATGTGTTGGATTGTTAGTGTTATAATACGTGTCTTGTTCAATGATTACTAGTTGAGAAAAGTTGATGTTTTGATCTAAAATATAATGTTTAAAAACGAAGTAACAACGTAGATTAATTTGTTTGTTCGTAGCTTTTACTTTCCGAGAGTGTTAGGTAAACAACGTGAATTGTTTCATTTCGTTTGTTTTCAGACTCACGTGTTACATACAAATCACTTTGATCTCTTTAGACATGGCTACTAAATTCATCTTATTGACCACAACTTATTAACCATATTCCTGTTTTTGATCCGATGTGTAAAAGTAAAAGAATACCACAGAAAACTGAGAAGAGCAGGGCACTGAATGAGTTTGGATCACATGTAATTATCATTGATTGTAGCTAGGGTCTAGTTCAGTGACGTGAATAACCATTTTTGGATTTGATAAACCATATTAATTTAAGCTAGAAATATCTTGTGCTTCTTAGTTGGGGATGTTGAATTCTACATAATCATAATGAAGTTATAAGAAGTTGTAATATTGTGAATGTACCTACCATTACCAAACTTAAATATGTGATCTCTATGGCTTACAATTTGGCACTGTTATTTGCTCCAAACCATGCCCACTTTAAAGGAGAATATATAACTAAATATGACTCTTCAAATTCAAAATATATCATATTTTGCTAGGTCTTAATCTCCAATCGACCTGGACCTCATACCTAGTTATAATGAGAAAAAATAGATTTTTTTTTCTATAATATTCTTAACCTAATATAATCTCAGGAATCAATCCTGTTAAAATTTCATTTAAGGCAACCATAAAAGAAACTTAATGTCAGCATAGATAGTTTACTAATTGTAATTACCCTCAAAATAATACTCATAATACATATATATATATATATATAATTGTTTAAATTTTAAACTAAACATAAAATTCAAATCATATGATGAAAATTAAACTCTAACCAATATAATGTTTTTAATTATGATGAAATATATATTTAAATTTCCAATAAATCTAATTAATGAATATATATATATATATATAAAATAATCGGATTAGATGGGGATTAATCAGATTAGGTAGAAATTAATCGGATTAAACGAATACTAATCTAAAAATCTAACTTTTGTATACATTAATCGCATCAATTAGTTACCTCATAGCATCTACACAGAAAATTAATCGGCTAGATGTGGTAGTAATCTCAAACAAAATTTAAGTAATAAGACAAAACAAACAAAAAATCAGTCATGTACCACATTGATGTACTCTTTTTATTTTAGTTTAGTTCTCAGTCAATTTTAGGGTTTGGACAAAACAATATGAATGAAATTGACACTATTAGGCATTAGTTATAAGAAGGACTCTTAAGAATAAAAAAATGAAAAATAATAATGGACTATTAGTCTATGTAGTTTTCTATTATTGGTATATATCTTTTCCTATAATTAAAATTTAATTAAAAATATATTATATTAAAATATTAGTTTTTTATTGGTAAAAGACTCAAAATAAGAGACTCTTAGATGGAGATGGTGTTATGACTTCTCGTGGCGCCATAAATTATATGAAACCACATATTCCCTCCGTTTCATAATAAGTGTCATTTTATGATTGTTTTTTTGTTTCAAAATAAGTGACGTTTTAAATTTACGAGGTAACTTTTAGCATAAATGGTCTACTTGAACCTCATTGCTAACCAATAAGAAAAAAGAAAATGTCAAGAGTCAATTAAATGTTAAGGGTATAATAGAGTTTTAATATGTTTCCTTAATTTGTGTAAAAAATGCTAGAATGACACTTATTATGAAACGGATGGAGTATTGTTTTAAGTTAGTGCTTTTTTCTTCCTGCAATGTAAAACAGCATAAGTAAATCAAAACTAAAGAATGTGAATTTATAGTTCCGAGACAATTAACTTCAAAATTTATTTTAGATGGGTTTAATAAAATAATTTGGAATCAATCTTTTTATGGTTCAAGTTATCTCATTATAAATTATACTAAAGATTACTTCGTGATACTCCTGGTTATTATACTATATATTAAAATTATTTTGATATATCACATATTATTATATATATATATACTATTTCTTATATAATATTTATTTAAATTGTTATCATATGAGAATTAAATTTCTTTGTCGAGCTAATATATTGAGTGGGTACGTAAATTAAATGTACCGACCAAAAATAATTTGTGATTTCATTCTCGTGTAATGTGTATACTTGATAGCAGCTATGTAATGTCATAATCTTCATAGCAAATATGTGAATATGTAATTTCATAATTTTATGAATATGGAATGTCACAAACTTGATAGAAGCTATGTACTGTCATAATCTTTTGTAGCAAATATGTATATATGTAATGTCATAATCTGTATAGCAAATAAGTAAATATGTAATGTCATCATTTCTCCTGTCTTTGGTCTACACCACTAATAATAAGGCCAGTCAATTTTGTTTTGCAATAATAATGGTTTTATAGAGTTGTCAATTCACTTCAATCTTAAACAGAAAAGAGTAGGAAAATGAATGAGTTTGGATCACATAATTGTAGTATTTTGATGTATATAAGGAATAATATAATAATTTATAAGGAATAATATACGAGGTCCTTAATAATTGATCGTACGAATTGTAAGATCTTTCATCTGCTACTCTCTGCTATTTATACACTTCTCCTTCATACATAACTCAATATCTCATTCTTCAAAACTAACTCTCTCAAACAAAGATATATCTTAATAACGTACGGTTTTGTCAAAAGATAAATCTCTTGTAATTCCTCTTCTTTCTCTGTGTTAGTGTTATATATAGTTGAATGGAGAATAGTATTGAGAGTGATTATGTGTTTAATTTTGCAGGTTTGTTTGTTAGATATTGTGAAAGTAGATCTCAAAGACAAGCTAATACATGTTGTTTTGTTTAATGAAGAATAGGATCACAAGAGATTCTCCGTGTAAGTACTCTTGCATCTTTCATCCTTAATTTCCTTTTGTATATACGAATTTAGATACTACCGAATTATATATATGCTCTTCGAATTTGTAATATACGTAATGAGAGATTGATTAGAGTGATTGAGAGATTGATTAGTATTGATATAATATGAAATTTGGTGCAGATGTTGCCGAAGTCAGACAACAAGATTGGTCTGAATGTTGACGTGGGTTGGGTTGAGTACTTGTTGATGGATACTCATATTGATTCCGGTTCGGGTCACTTCCAGGGACTTGTTAAAACATTGTTCTACACCAAAATTTTTGAAAGAGTTATTTTTGTTTCAAAGGTATTGAAAGCATGGCCATTTAACGAAACAAAAATAATTTTTTCAAAATTTTGGTGCAAATCAAGATACGGTATTCTAATGAGAACTAATTTTTATTGGTAAATTTCTAGTAAAATTGCATTTCTAACAATAATTTATTTGTTTTTATATGTATAAGACATCGACGCAGCAAATCATCCTTACACCTACGCAGTTCTTTCAAACTGTTTCTCTATATCACTATGGTTTGTCACTGCAAATCTCACGTTTCCCTCATCACTGAAATTTGCATTGGTCAGAACAGAGGAAAACAACAAGAAGAAAACAACAAAACAAATCATTCAACGTATTAATTCGTAAATCTTAAGTATTTTTTAATGTTAGTTTTATTGTACTAATATGTGTTCTATGTTTTTCTTTATAGGCGCCACTAGATGAACGGATAATATTAGAAGATCACGAACTGTTTCATAGAGTAGCAGCAATATATCCCGATGTTTTATTCTATATTGTACCTAATGAGGAGATCCCCGGAAGACACATCACCATTTTCCGACCAATGCATTTCAACCGTATACGTGATTGGAAACAAAATAAATTAGATTTTTTTATCCGAGTCAAGATGAATTAGATTAAAAATATAGATCTGGTTACTTAATTATCATAAATGTGGTTGTTTTAGTCAAAATGAATTAAACCAAAACAATAGGTTTGGTTACTAAATTATCATAAATGTGATTGTACTAGTCAAGATGAATTAGATTAAAACAAAAAATTTGGTTACTAAATTATCATTTGCATAAATGGTAACCAAAAAATATAGACTTTATTTATATAAAATTTTCAAGGTAGAAAAGAAAATTGAACGAGATAGATAAGATAACTCTCCCAGGCACAAGAATCGAGAAATTTCAAATTTTTCACCTCTCCGTCGCCGGCGGTGCCCCTGGCCGCCGGCACCAGACCTCTTCTTTTATCTTCCCTCTTTGCTTTTCACTTTCTACTTTCTCCTCTTCTCCTTTCCTCTTCTCCTTCTGTCTCTTTCTTGTGTTTCTTTTCTGCCACTCTCTTCTTTCTTTTTCTTCTCTTCTCTTCTTCTCTTTCTATTTCTCTATGTTTTATCTCTGTAGTTTTTTTCTCTCTGTTTTGTGTAGTGCCTCTTCCTCGGAATCTTGGCCGGAGACGATGTTTGAAGCTCCTTCTTCTCAGGATGAGGATAATTTCAACATCTACACCACCAACTTCCTCCGTCGGCTGTGTACCTCTGAGCATGCAATAGTTGCTGCAGAACTTGTTTCTCAGTCAATTTACCGGTCTAGCCGGGTTCCCTTTCTCGGGTCTCTTCATAATATCCCGAAGATAGACTTTGCTTTGTCACAGTCTACCTCCACCATCACCAACCTCCGCCTCGCCTCACCGGAATCTCCGACGTGGATAGCGTTGAGCTTGCTAACAGTCAACGGCGGCTCCTTGATCAGTGGCGCAAGATACCCTAGATCTAGGGTTTGTGGTGTTGGGTCTTACATGGGCTTGCTTGATGGTGGATTAAGGTATTGGGCTTATTACTTAATTAGATATTCTACAGGCTATTTTCTATTGGGTTTACTAACTAGGTCATCTGAGGAAAATGACTTGTTAATGGATCTTAAAGAATCAGCTGAAGTTTATCTAACAATTATATGCCTTGAATCTTTGCTTATTCTCGTGAAGAATATAGCTGAAATATCTGTCTTCCTATGGGAGATAAGCTACTCCTCCTTTGTAGAGGATTGTTACCAAAGCTCAAATCGATTATTTTGTCGAGCTCCCCTTAGTGTTCAACCGTTCTTTATGACGACAGAACCAGGAATAGTTCCAGTTTCTTTATTGATCCGAGAACAATATTTCATCTTCTATCTTAGAGTTCCAGTGTGTTTGAGTTTCTCCAACTGGATGCTTAATTATTTATGTTGTATTTTAATTTCGTTTAGGCGTTGTATGACTCTATCTATGTCTGCTATTGTAAGCTTGAACTTTTAATTCAATAGAAGAAACAGATTTGTGACAAAAAAGAAAAGAAAATTGAACACAAATATTTGCATATAGAGAGACAAATGAAACACTTTAATCAGAACCTCAAAGCTTATGAATTTTCATTGTAAGAATGTAGAAACAACCTGTATTCGTCAATTTCCAAATTTCTTTGCACAATCCAGATATGAAACATTCTCAGTGAAGATGATAATAGTAAGCCACTTGTCATCAAAATTATAGATCCATATTTACTTTTCACACAAACACATGCACTCATATCCAATGTTCTACGTCAAACCCTTCAAATTGAGAACTTGACAATCCCAATTAAACTGAATATCACGAAGTCCAATTTTCAATGAGATCAAATCAGATGCTCTAAGACAAGCAAAACTCTTAGTACACAGCTCCAGATCACAACCGATAAAAAGGCAAAACATAAGTTGTTGATCTAAAGTCCTGATTCTCAAACTTCGACAAATTAATAGTAAATAACAAACACTTACCAAAATAAATCTTTCTGTTCTTAACCTACAAAAAAAACTCATAGTAAGGCTATAAACTCATACCTTACTAAAAGATCTAAGTTAAAGGTGAAATACATTTTCTATAACTAAAATGTTACATTTGTATTACATGAAAATATATTGTACATATATGTCACTAGCCCTGGGATTAAAAACCGACCCGATTTTTCCGACCCGACCCAAACCAAAAATTAGACAAATCGGGTCGGTTAGTAATTGGGATATCGGTATTTTGGAAGAGGTGAGAAATTGAATTCAGGTATGTGATCGGATCAGTTCGGTTCAAGTGACCCAATCGGTTATCACTTACCCGGAAATTTAACCTAAATCTTCTCTTCTATTCCTCTTCGACGCAGACCTGAGACCACCAATCTTCTTCTCTTCTCTTTTTTGGTTCTTCGATTTTCTTTTTCTTTTCTCTTCTTCTTCTTCTCTTCTCTGATTTTCTTCTCTGCTTCTTCCATTTTTTTCTTCATTTTTCTTCTTCTTCTATTCTCTTCTTCTCTTCCCTTCCTCTTCTGTTTCCATATTGTCTTCTCTTTTTTATCCTTTTGAATTTTGAGTAATTAATTCTCTATTGTTTCAAATAATCAGTTCTCTTGTTTCAATTCATCGATTTTTCTCAGGTAATCTTTTCTTCTCATCTCTTTTTCTGTTCTGACCTTGTTACAAAGTTTGATTAATCAAAACTCTTCCCTTTGATTAATCGATTCTCTTCTATTTGATTCAGGTCTCTCTCCTCAGGTAATCTCTACTTCTCTACTTCTCACACTTCTTTGCTTCTCTTATTTGTTTCCATGTGTTGCTGTTTCAATAGATCGTTATTTGCTTATTATGTGAAAAAACTTTGATGATTTGCAGCTTAATTATGTAATAGTTTATGAATGTTGTTGGCTTGATTATGAATGGCGTTGGCCTTATGACTGAAACGTATGATGATAGATTAGATTCATTGATCAGCTCAATTATGTAATGTTTGATAAAGAGGTAATTTGTGATTAACTTTGGTAATTTTCTGTTAGTAGATGGCTTCTTTTCAGGATGACAATGATGATTTTATTAATGAAGAGGAAGAAGTTTTAGGACCTAATGAAACAGAAAATAATAAGAAGTGAACAACTAGGAAATCAACAAGTGAGATACCTCCAAGACCTAGGAAGAGACCTGCTCGTAGATCAGTAGTATGGGCACATTTCATTGACAATGTGAATGGAGAAAGAACAATGAGCAGTTGTCGATATTGTGGATAGGAAATCGGATGTGACAGCAAAAAAGTAAGAACAACTCCCATGAAGAATCATTTGGTAAGATGTAAGTTGTTCATGGCTTACAAAGAGAGTGGATCTCAGTCTGTTTTGGCGTCTGATAGTAGTGGTGTTGTCACAGCCATGAAGTACGATAGAGACTTGTTTAGAAGGTCAGTGAATGAGATGATTATACTAGCTGCGTCGCCTTTTTCGTTTGTGGAATCAGAGGGGTTTAGGAGATTCTGCTTCAATGTACTCCCAATGTATACAGTTCATTGTAGAAAAACAGCAACTTCTGACATCTACTCAATGTACCTGCAAGAGAAAGAAAATATAAAGAAATTGTTTGGTTGTGATAAGAAGAGAGTATCTCTCACCATAGATATATGGACAGCTCCTGCTACTACATGGAGTTACATGATGGTGACTGCTCATTGGATTGATGCTAATTGGGTGTTGCAGAAAAGGATCATAAGTTTCAAACCGGTCACAGACCATAAGGGAGAAACTATTGCTGAACAACTTAGTGAGTGTCTAGAAGATTGGGGAATTGCAGGTGTATTAACAGTGACAATTGACAATGCCAAAGCGAATGATAAAGCATTGAAGTTGTTGACAAATGCTTTGAGGCTGAATAGTACTCAATCATTAGTTAGTGATGGTGTACATCTACACATTCGTTGTTGTACTCATATTCTGAATCTGATTATGAGAGATGGCCTAGCTTCAGTCAAGGAGAGTGTAGTTGCCATTAGAAATGCTATAAAGTATGTAAGATCATCGACCCCAAGGCTGGAATCATGTAAAAATTGGGTTTTGTCAGGGAATGTAAGTAGAGGAAGTGTGACACTTGACTGCATTACCAGGTGGAACTCGACATACCTTATGCTGACATCTGGTCTTAAATTCAGAGGTGCATTTGAGAAGTTGTTCACAGAAGAAAAACTCTACAATGAGTATTTCAAGGAGATAGAGGAAGATGGAAAAAACGAGTTGGTCCTCCAATTTCTAGTAATTGGGACAAAATTCAGAGGTTAGTAAAGTTTCTCAGTTTATTCTTCAACTGCACTTTGGCATTTTCAGCATCTAAGATAGTGACATCTTCACTTTGCTACAATGAGATAGTCATCATAGAGCAGCATCTTATTTCATTAAGCTCCCACAATGATAAGGTTCTAAGGACACAAGCATTAGCCATGATAGTTAAGTTAGAGAAGTATTGGGATGAACTTCTCAACATGAATCCATTACTTATCATTGCAAGTGTCTTTGGCCCGAGGAATAAGATGCAGTTTGCATCTATTTGCTTTGACAAGCTCTATGGTAAAGACAGTGAGGAGAGCAAGCATCTAAGATCCTCAATCAAAGCAACAATGAAGAATATGTATGAAGCGTATGTTTAAGCTAAGCACATCTTCTCAAGCTGGTTCTAAGAGTGATATGGGTGAGTCTGAACAAGTAAGTCATTTGCTCTTTGATTTGTCTGATGATGATGGCTATGATAGGGATGTTTTGTATCAAGAGATGGATAATGAAACTGCTAATGAGGAAGCTAATAGTAAGTTAGACATTTACTTGATGGAGAAAACTGTGCCACGTAAGAAAAATCTCTTGGGAATGGATTATGATGTGCTAGCATGGTGGAAGAGTAATAGTGTGAAGTTTCCTATATTATCTGAGCTTGCTAAGGATGTGCTTGCCATTCAAGTGTCTTCAGTTGCTTCTGAGTCTGCATTCAGCACAAGTAGAAGAATATTGGATCCTTACAGAAGTTGCTTAGCACCACATATGGTTGAAGCTTTGATCTGTGTGCAACAGTGGCTAAGAAACACAACATATGCAACAAAGATTGCAAACTTGGCTCAAATGATCGAAGAATTAGAGTTTCATGACTCATTAGGTAATCTACTGCATCTGTTTATACATTGTTTTATTTGATTCATGTGTGTTTAAGTCTGGACATAACCAAATTTATGAGTATTTGTTGTCTTGTGTAGCTTTTTCTTCTTTGGAACAGTCTTAAATTGATGTGTGTATTTGTTTTTTAAGGTCTATCACTTAACTTAGAATTGCTAATCTTAACATATAATTATCGTAAGAATAACTATCGTAAGAATAGTGTCATTTTCATCTAGATATAAACATAAACAAAAAAACATGATAACGCTTGATCTTCATGAGTCAAATGAAAAAAATAATCTGATTTACAAGCTAATATTTTCTTTCTAGGACTTGAATTCTGTTTTTTTATTTTTTTTATTTGTGATCTTGACATGATGATCTTTAAAATTATGAATATATTATTTTGAACGTCTGTTTAGAACCTGACATTGTTTTTACTAATCTCATTTCAGATTTGTACCAGAACTCTAGACCGGCTTTGTCTTCTGATCATTCAGTAGGTACTGACTCCCAAGGTTTCATAATTCCTTGAGCAGTTGGTGTAGTAGCTCAGAATCTTCAAGTGGACACATGTACCACCGTAAAACGTTGAACATTATTGCGTAACCTAGAGAATCCCAGACGCAGCTGCATCCACAAAATGTTAACGGGAGTAAATGGTTTGTTTGTAAACTGTTTTGGCTAATATAATTATATTGCATTGTTTTTTCTGGATTTCTCTCATCATAGTTTTATATATTTCAGGTTTTGTATAGATAAGGAAGTTAACACATTCATCCATATTACATGGCAAAACAATTACATGGGACCGTGGTGGAACTGGAGAATGGTTCCGCCGGCTAGGAAAACTGCTTGGTGGGCAACGTTTGTGGTAAGCTTTTCTTAATCTAACCTATTGTATACTTTAACGTCAATATATTTTTTCTGCAACTTATACAACTTTTTTGGTAGCAACATTATTACTGGCTCCCAAGGCATCATGACCAAATCTTTGGATAATGGAAAAAAAGAGACTGGAACGTCAATAAACAACTGCATAAGCAATCATAAAAGAAGGGATGAACAGCCCTCATTTATTAGTACAAATCATTGGGCTGGGATGAAGATTTACTAGAGCTCACCTGAAGGTATCAGGAAGAGCGAATTAGCTTCTGCAGCTCGTTGCACATTCCTAATGGCAAAGGGATGAAAATTTGTGTTGAAGATGAAGTTACATAAGATGACATGAACGCAAGTCTTGTGGGTGTGGCTAAAAAGGTCACGTGATTGATTTAATAAAAATCATGTGAGAGGCACATAAACTTGGAGAGGAAGACTCAAAGTTGTTAGAGAATATTTAGAAGATCTTATCAAGAGGAAAAAAAAAGAAATTATCCTTTTTGATAAGGAGAAATCGTTGGAGAGATTTTAGGGTAAGGGGGTTTATCTGTTGTGCCTATAAATAGAGAGATTAATTGTAAACCTAATTCTCTAAGAACTTAGGAAGAAGTTTTAGAGAGATTAATGAATTGAGCCTTAGGTTATCGATTAGGATTAAGATTGTTTTATGTTGGTTTCTAGAGTAGAGTAATACCAACAACTATTTGTCTTTTGTAGAAAAGAAAATATTGAATAAAACGAATATTTTTCAGTTTGTTGATTTGTGAATTCTCTGCACTTTCAATTGCTATCAGACCGGTGCGCCACATAACGTTTGTTATTGTTTGCAGGTGTTAGATCTTGAGGACGAGATAGAGAATTCACAACAACAATTGGTTGTTGTTGCAAAAATACTTAAATTGGATCCACACAACTATGAACACTGGAAAGTCCAGATGGCTCAGCATATGTTTGGCTTGTGTAATATAAGGAGAAGTAGGATGTGATGTGATAAATTGATGATGTGGATGGTTTTTAATATTCACTAATCGGAGTAGAAGTAAAATATGGTGATGTAAGATTGTTTTGTGAATACCTTTTGCATTAGAACCATTGAGGATATCCTATATATATCTCATGCATTTATTCTCCCTCAATCAAATATTAATACTCATTATATATCCAATCAAATATTAATACACATATTATATATCCGTTTTCAAAGTGTAATCTACTATATAATAAAAAGAAAACATTTTGAAAGATTACCTGTTGACTCAACCTTATTTACTCATAATGTCATTAGAGGTTTTATTTAAATAATAGAGTTCGAATTTTTTGGAAAGGTTATTGATGTAATAACCTTAATTGTAATCATATACATCATACCCTATATAATTATCATGTACTAATCATGAATCTTTCCTATATTTGATACATAATTCATCCGAAATCTTATTATTTAATATTATTATTAGAAAATCTTTAACAAATTCCTATCTTTATGATCAATTATAATTTTTTCCTTAAATAACCATAAAATATCCTAATTATATCTTAATTTTTAGATTTAATTTTAAATATTCTTAAAAAAAATTTCTTAAATAATCATAGAATATCCTAATTATATCCTAATTTTCGGAATTTAATTTTAAATAATCTTAAAATCTTATTTTTCCTTAAATAACCATAGAATATCCTAATTTTCGGAACTTAATTTTTTTACTTATGTACTTTCATTCGAATATTTTTATTTAATTTGCTAAGGATATCTATAATTTTTTAAAATCTTAAAACCTCTTATGTTATTTAAACCTACCAATTTAGAATTAAAAATATAAATTTTCCATAATTATTGAATCGTATGAAGTAAATATAGAAAATTATTGTTTAAATATATTTTCGAATTAATGCTAAAAATATGCTAACTAATTATTTTTAAAATTTAAATATTTTACACAATACAACCCTAATTTTCTTCCTATAAAAACAACTCTAATCGACCTATTTCTCACCATATTTTTCCGTTCTATATTTTTTAACAATATTGTTTGTGACTGCAGGCTGAAATCATCCAGACATCATGAAGAATCAATGTAAATTTTTTTATACTACGGAAGACATAATACCTATGTAAGTAACTTGCATATTCATCTATATGTATTTGTTTTATTTTGTAAATTTGAAACTTAAACTTTGTATCAATTATCATTCATCATTGTTATTCAATATCTCAATCTTTTTGATACGAGCAAACATCACAACTTCAGATCTTCATTAAAAAGTGTAAAGGTAAACAAATTTTTTTGTTATTTATTTGATTTTTTTGTATAAATAACAATCTTATAATTTTTGTATAGTANTAATATGGTCAACAACTTCAACAAGGTAACATAAAAATTATAAATAATTTTTTTATTTTTTTCTTTTAAATATGTTATTTATAAAAATATTTCGTTTCTATTTTAAAAAGTTTTTATTTATTTA
>OVBA01001541.1:0-42874 GCA_900406435.1 Lepidium aucheri | reverse complement strand
TTTTAATATATCAAATATATATATATAATTAAGTAATTAATAAATTTATACCTACAAATCAAACTATAAGTAAATAAATAAAACAAACAAATATTATCTAACCCGTGCATAACACATGACATATCTAGTTATAAGATAAAAAAATAGAAAAAAGAGATGGTCAAAAGGAGCACTAATGAGGAGAGCGTGTCAGGACTGGCGTGCCATTAGCCAATCATCTCTCTTTCTTCACATGACACGTTGGCTTTTTTAAAAATTTATTTTACAGTTTTTTATTTATTTCTCTTATTACAATAATTATTCGGCTATTATTATTTGTCTTTTTGTTTTTAATTAACTTTCTTGACAGAGAAAAAACAAAAAAGAAGTTAAAATCCAAAAATATTAATAATAAGAAAAAAAACCTGAACCTAAATCGCCTAAATATTTGAACAAGTCTTCAATTTTTAGACTCGAATAATTAAATTTAAATTTGGAATCAAAACTGAAAATTAGTAAATATGTGAAGACTCGATTTTATAGTATTTTTGAATATTATAAGAGTATTTTGGTATTTCCAAATAATTTTCAGATACTTTTTAACTTATTTTGTATTTTTAAATATTTTTTTCTGTACTTTTTTATATTTTATGATATTTTGTGATATATTTTGGGTATTTGTGTATTTGTGATAGTTTTTGGTTCTTTGCATATAGCTTTTAGTTTAGTGATAGGTGGTAAATCCATTAAAGATAGATGTATTTGCACATTGAGAGATTAAGTCTTACTACCTACATTACGTAGGAACTTAGCTAATGAATCTAATATTGACAAAAAAGTAGATCTAAACATGTGGTGAAGATCTTCATGGATCAGGAAGAGTGGCCGGCGTTTTGTCCTTATCAAGAGGATTTTGCTAGGTTGAAATCTCTTTTCCATCTGTTCTCTTTACATTTAATTCCGAGATCTTTAAATCATATGGCCGATACTCTCGCTCATAATATTATAGAGTATTCCAAGGGTTTATTGTTGTAACCCTTTTGTTTTCATAATGTTATGATCTGAGTTGACAAAAAAAAAAACATGAATAAAACTAATATGAAGCGGAAATAAAATAGTAACAAGTCTTATATATAAAAATTCTAAATCCATAAAACCGGACTAAAACTCAACCCAAACCCAATCGGATGATCCGAATACCCGGAACTACTTCTTATCCTCAAGTCGACAAAGAAAAAACAAAGAAGTTAAAAAAAAAACAAAAAAATATTAATTTATAAAATAAAAAAAAGTGGATAGTAAAGTGGGACCCATAAATGTGAAACAGTAGTACTGGGTCGTGCCGGTCCATTGGTCACCGTCCGATGGTTTTAATCTCTCTCTCTCTCTCACCTTTGACTCTCTCTCTCTTTGCTCTCTCTTCTTCTTCTTCTTCCTCTATACTTCCCTTTCCTCTCTTTTCTCCTCGTCTCTTTATATCTCTCCTTCCTTATTGGTCATTTGTTCTTGTTGCTTCAAAGCTGCTTTAAAGTTTAAACCTTTCTTCTTCTTCTTCTTCTTCAAACCCAGAAAACTAATCAAAAACCCAGAAAAAAATTTGACTTTCATGATATCAAGTAAAACCTTACAACGAAGATCATAACTATGGCTGGTGGAAACCAAGTTAACCTAAATGAATGCAAGGTATTTTCCAGATTTTATTAAAGCTTTTTTTTTTTTCAGATTTACTCTACCAATTTTTTGTTTATTCATAAGCTTCAAAAATCCCTAAATCATGGAGTTTATATTGAAGATCATATAGATTCACTCATTTGTACGGATGATTTTGTTTTTTCTTTTCCCATAAAGGGATAAAATTATCTAACACGTCCCATCAAATTTTAATCTTTGTTTTTTTTTTTTTTTTGTGGGTAGAGAATTGTCCCACTTAACACATGGGTCCTCATTTCCAATTTCAAGCTTGCTTACAACATTCTTCGTCGTCCTGATGGTTCTTTTAACCGTGACCTTGCTGAGTTTCTTGACCGGAAAGTTCCTGCTAATGCTTTCCCTGTTGATGGTGTTTTCTCCTTTGACCATGTTGATTCAACCACTAACCTTCTCACCAGAATCTATCAACCATCTTCTCTCTTTGATGAAACCAGTTATGGAACTGTTGAGTTGACTAAACCTTTAAGTACTACAGAGATTGTTCCTGTTTTGATTTTCTTCCATGGAGGTAGCTTCACTCATTCTTCAGCTAATAGTGCTATTTATGATACGTTTTGTCGACGTCTTGTGAGTATATGTGGTGTTGTTGTTGTCTCTGTTGATTACCGGAGATCACCTGAGCATCGGTATCCTTGTGCTTATGATGATGGATGGAATGCTCTTAAATGGGTTAAGTCTAGAATTTGGCTTCAGAGTGGTAAACATTCAAATGTTTATGTTTATTTGGCTGGTGATAGCTCAGGAGGTAACATAGCTCATAATGTTGCTGTGAGAGCTACTAAAGAAGGAGTTAAAGTGTTGGGCAACATTCTTCTTCATCCAATGTTTGGTGGACAAGAGAGAACTGAGTCTGAGAAGTGTCTTGATGGGAAGTATTTTGTGACTATACAAGATAGAGATTGGTATTGGAGAGCTTATTTGCCTGAAGGTGAAGATAGAGATCATCCAGCTTGTAATCCTTTTGGCCCTAGAGGTCAAAGTCTTAAAGGAGTTAAGTTTCCTAAGAGTCTTGTTGTTGTGGCTGGTTTAGATCTTGTACAGGATTGGCAATTGGCTTATGTGGATGGGCTTAAGAAGACTGGTCATGAAGTGAATCTTTTGTATTTAAAGCAAGCTACCATTGGGTTTTACTTCTTACCTAACAATGATCACTTTCATTGTCTTATGGAAGAATTGAATAAGTTTGTGCACTCCATTGAAGATTGTGAAAGCAAGTCAAGTCCTCCTTTGCTTCTTACTCATTGACAACAACAAGGTCTCTGTTCTTGTTGCTAAATGCTGATACATACACAAAGAGAAGAAGAAGAAGAAGAAGAAGAAGAAGAAGAAGAAGAAGAAGAAGAAGAAGATTAGAGGATCAGTTTGCTTTGGCCTATTCTATAATGGGTTTTTGTACAGTTTGCTTAGTGTTTTTTGTGTTTACTTCGTCTCCTTGAGCATTATAATTACGTCTAGCTTATTGTGAGATCTTTGTTGCTCCTCAAGTAAGACCATTTAGGTTACTGGTTTAGGACTAAAACGTGAACATTGTACTTGGTTTGCGTACTAGTATGGGTAGACTTTAATTGGTTCTAGAGTACAGTTGGTAAATTACAAGACAACTAACTTGTCTTTAACTTATCCTTTGGTTTGGATTTGTAATGTTTATATTACCCTTTTGTGCTCTTGTGCTATTAATAGAAAAGAGTAAGTCTTTGTGGTTGTAGTTTCTGATGCATTAAAAGGTTTTTGCTTCTATAGTTTGCTACAATTGTGAAAAAAAAAACAAAAATAAAGACAAAAAGAAGAAAATACCCAAAGGTCTTCAAGTGAAAACCCTAAGAAGACATGTGGCAATCAATGGCTTTGAAGTGAAGTCTAGAGAAAAAATAAGAAAAAAAGACAAGTGTTGTGTGTGCATTTGTGGCAAAAGCTTCACAATACCATAACCAATCTATACCACCCAAATGAGAATAAAGCTTACACAATCAAAATTAATATATTAAGTAATGATTGGACAAAAATGTCAAAAAAAAATTTATGTTTTTTTTTTTTAATAAATAGTTTTAGTTTGGCATTTTTAGTGTTATTGCCGTTTATAAGTGCATGTATTTTATTTAGTATATATTGGTGTTTTATTGCAATGAATTTTTGAACTTTGGGTGGATCAATATGGACCCCCTAAATAGAGAAAACAATCTCTTTTGTCTACATATGTTTGTTTCTATATATTTCAATATTTATAAAACAGAACTTATGTGTTATTGTTTTTGCTTATTCTTGTGGTAGGGTCATTGAGGCTTTGGTTGTATTTTATTTATTTATTTAATAAGAGAATATATAAATAAGAATTTACAGGTAATTTCTTATTTTTCTTTCTCCATTAACATTGACTTTTGAGACCTAGCATCTTTCAATATTAACTTTGTTATTTATTTGTTTTTGTCATTCATCTTTTGCAGAGTATTTATGACCAAAGTTGTGGATCATCGATGCGTGTGTGACAAAGACTCTTGTTTGTCTTCTAATGAAATTGTCTTGGCAATTACTTGGGGAAAGTGTCTTTATGTTAATTTATTTTGTGTTTATACTTATTTCCTTATAAATCAATCAATGTTTAGTTTGGTGTCTTCATTTTTGTAATAAAAGAATTGTTCTAGTTGTTAATGACGTATGACCTAGTGGTAGATGCCATTTTAGCATTCTTCAGACACTTCGATTCCTCCCAAATGTAAAGGGAAGAAAAAAAGTTGGTTATAGATCATGTTTTTATCGATCATATTAATAATAAAAAGAACAAGTAACATTGACAAAAAAAAAAATTTCTGGTTTTTTTTTGACAATCGAATATTTCACTGATAAAGAAGAAAGGACGGTTTTTATGGAATATTGTTTACAAAATGATGAATTACTAACACACTTTCTAATACTACAAACAAATAAATTTGTTATATGATTCAACGATTCATGAATTAGATAAAGAACTTATTTTATGTTTCAACGATTCAGGAATTAGATGGAGAGAAAAACTACGAAACAAATTTTATAAACTGGTTAGTATACCGTTTCTAGAATCTCTGAACAATCTTTGTTATCTCTAATTTCTTGTACTTTAAGTAAGGTTAGACATGACATAGTTTTGCTATATATAGTTCCAAAGAAATACATATCTTAATCTATTTGTGTGGAATATTTACATATGGATAAACAATTAATGTTTGGTGTTTAGTAAACAATAGATTAGTTTTCATTTTTGTAAACAAAGGAACGCTCTCGTCTAAGTTTTGTTGTCTTTAATTCTGACAAAAAAATCTTAAATTTGTTTGGTGATTTATCAACATCTTCTGATTTCTCCATAATACATTAATTTGTCGTTTACACAAAGATTCTTTCTTTTGTCAATGAAGTGGCTTTGTCGTTTATAGACTAAATTCAATGCTTTTGATCCAAAAAATTACATATTTATTATCTTCATCATTTAACTAACTTTGAGCTAAGTTTGGGTTGAGGAATCTTTTAATTTTCTTCAAAAGTGTATCAATAGCTTTTGTGTTTTACTTTTCTTGAGTTCACATTCTAACCAAATGATATGTTGTAGTAATATTATTTCTCTTTTAAGTAAAATATAAACATAAACATATAAATAACCAATAAGTCATGATGGGTTGTTTCTTAACTTTGGTACCAAAAGTCTAAGGAATTACATATTTGATTCTCTTAAGAGTTGAATTTACATGGACTCTCCGATTTCTGCAGGATATATGATGAAAAGGAGATAGTGAGCCGATTGGTAAAAGTTGTAACTTTTAGTTTTTTTTTTGTTGTGGAATCTTGGCCGTAAGGTTTTTGGTTGTAGACTTTTTTGTTATAAATTTTTTTGCTATAGACTTTTTTGTTGTAAGAATTTATATTTGTAAAATTCATAAATTTTGGCAATAGGTTTTTGTCTTTTTACAGGCAAAAACATTCAATAAATAAAAAATTGGTTTTCGAGAGCAATAAAAACCAAAAAATAAATTTAAATCATGATAGGTTCAATTTGAATATTGTGGAAATTTTTTTTTCTTTACAGAGCAATCAGAACCACTACCAATCACACCAGTATGTCGACTTTAAATATTAGAGATTTAATTTTTTTTGTAGAAAATGATATGGATCTCCCATATTATTTTTTACAAAAGAAAAATCTTTAATATTGAAAATCGACTTATCATCTCTTTGTTACTCCCTCCGTTTTGCAAAGAGTGTCATTCTAGGAGAAAAAAGGTGTTTCACAAAGAGTGTCATTCTACAATTTCAATGTACCTTTTAACAAAAAATTCCAATTTTAACCTCCAATCAATTTTTTTAACATGGAATCTAGCTAATCATTACATTTTATCCATAGGGGCATAAATGACTTTGTATTTTATTTCTTAATTTGTGTGAAAAAACCTAAAATGACACTCTTTAACAAACATAGTGAGTATTATATATCTTATAGTCTGGCAATTTTTTAGAAGTCTGAATTTTTGAGCTAAATTAAAAAATCATTGAAACAACAAAATCACAAAACAATAAACCAAATTGAAAAAAAAACGATTATACACTTGATAGCAAAAGAGAGAAACGAGGTAAAGTGAAATAATGAGAGTATTATGATATGGGAAGAAGTTAAAGAGCAGAGCTACTCTGAATAGAAAGTAAAATAGATGTACAGAGTTTCATAGAAATGGAAGAAACAATAGTAAAACATAATATAAAAGAGAAGAAAGTAAATGCTTTTGTCTTTTTTAACCTATTAACCTAAAACCCTAGAGATCCAAAGAACAAGACACGAACCATTCATCTTGATAATCTCAAAAAACTCTTTAAGCACCATGAACAGTCTCTCTCTCGTATCACTTTGCATTGGTCATCAATTCTTCATCGTGTTAATAAAGCTCATAGGGTTCAATCCAAAGTGTGAGACTGCGTGCCGTTTAATGGTTTAGTCGAAGACGACAATTCGTATCACGTGTTTTCTCTTAAACGACATAGCGTCTGCATGAGTGTGTATTATTACTTATTGGCACGTACAAATGGGCTTTTGGATATTGTTTTATAAAACCAACAATCAAACTATTCATAGAATTTGGCCAAAGAAGTTTGGTTTTCAGGTGCAGTCCCAAAACATGCTTTTACATTGTGGCTAACATGCTTGGACATGTTACCAACATCATCGTGACTTCAATTTTAGTGGGTTGTGGACAGTGACACATGTGTTCTTTGTCCATTTATAGTGAGTCGAGAGACCATTTGTTACTTTGCTGTCCTTAGAGCATCTACATCAGTGAACCCTAAGTGGGGTTCACTGATGTAGATGCTCTTACAGCTACAATTTATTGAGATGGTGCTTGCGCAAGATCAACTACATATTGTGAGATTCAACAAATTCCCTCTTTTACCTTAAGAATCTCAAGCCCTCTAAAGCCGGATCAGAGACATGTTTTTCAAGGCAACACATCTCGCAATTCGCAAATTCTCTTGTATTGTGGTTACAAGGCTTTTAGCTACTATTAATAAAAATCTTTTTAAGATATTTAAATTAAACCAACCACACTTTAGAATAAAAACAAATTAGAATATGATTGATTTAACTTAAATCTCCTATAAAGATTTTTGTTTTCCAAAGCAACGAAAACAATTTTCATTCAAAGCTATAATTGCATAGTGTTGATATTGAACTTGTTCCTGTAGGTGAATTAATTATTGTACTCTAGATACCAAGCCCATTTCTTCATGAATGGTTTGTTTTGCATGTAATATAATGTTGGTTGTTTAGCATGATCTTTTCATGTTCATTGTTATTGAACGCCTCCATAGAAAAAAAGCTTCTCTTTAATCTATTCTTATACATTAAAAAAATTGAAACCATCCAAAATCTGTCGCTGATATATTACAAAAAATAAGATTTACTATGACAATTGTATTGTGACTATGAATATTAATAATAATTTGTGACGGTTTATATACAATTTTGTTTGTTTGTTACAATTGATTCTGTTACGTAACAATTTGTGATACAAAATTTTACTAGATTTATTCGTCATGAGTATACTGTAACTTTTTTGTTATCAATATGCATTTATAACACTTGTATTGTAACTATTTACAAATCGTCACAAATTCGTAACAATATCTTCATATTGTGACAAAATATATGTTATTGTAACGAAATATTACGTATCAATACAATTTTTTTCTTGTAGTAATAACTTAAAAGTTATCGATCTACAATACTATCATTCAAGAATATATGAACATTTAATATAGTTTCACAAAAAAAATTTAAATATCACGCACTATAATACTAAACTAATAAAGATAGATTTTAAGATATGAATTTTAGATCATAATATTTTTTAAATATCATGCACTATATTACTAAATTTTTAAAAAAATATAGATTATAAGATACGGACTTTTCGTTATTGATTAGGCTTTGTGGTTCTAAAAATTGGAAAAAAAAAAAAAATTAAACATTTGGGACTAAGTAAGATTATTATTTTGTAAATGGGCCAGAAAATGGTATAAATATAGTTTATAAAGGCCCAATTTGAAACCCAAAAAGTGATTTGTATTCAGAGTTGTGATCGTAGAGAGAAGACGAAGCAACAAAGAGCAGTTATTATAATATTGATCCTTTATGACGTCATCTTCCACCGGAGAATTTGAAGAAAACCACCACATGCAATCTTCACCGGAAAACGAAACCTCCACACATTCTCATCAACGACGATGGAGCACTCCAATTGATCATTCTAACAGCGATTCTCTACAAGATTTCAGATCTCTAGAAATCAAATCAGATCACGAAAATCCCGATCAATGTCGAGGTGTGTCTGTGTCTGGAGTTAATCTTCACAAATATTTCTCCTGCTCATCGGAAAATAATAGTTACAGTTTCTATTTAGGGAAATTATCGCCGTGGGGATCATCGGGACCACCGTTGCTTAAGCAATTGAGATCAAATGTTCCGTCGCCACGTGGAAGAAGTGTGACGAGGAAGAGAGATTTGCCACCGTTTTTGACGACATTGGATTGTAATGGACGGCCGAGATTTCATCATAGGAGAGTGAGAAGTGAAGGACGGTTAGAGATTGCAAGTGTGGCGGTTGAGTCTCCGGAGATTGTTAGTGTTCGTGGAAGAGAAGGACTTAGAATCGGAACTGTTAGACTTAATCAATCACATGTAGAAGAAGACGATGATGAAAATGATCACTGAATTTTTTTGTTTTTGTTTTTTTTTCCTGCTACTTTTTTCGGGGAATACGAGATTTTGTAGTCTGTTTCGTTTAATAGTAGTCTCGGCCATATTAACCGAAAACTAAACCGAACCGATTCGAAATTAATCGAACCATGAATGAAATCGGCGAAATAACTAAACAGTTTTTAAATTCTTACATAGTAGTCTCGGTCGTAGAGATTTCACATGTTTTGGAAAAACAAATCATTTTTTTCTACAAATTTGTGAGTTATAACCTTCTAAAATAACATTTTACATCATTTTTGATTACGTGTAGGAGACTATAGATTTTGCATGTCTTTATTAAATAACTCATTTTCTAGCATATTCGTGGGCTATTATCTTCTAAAGATAATTTTTCTTGTCATTTTTGATATTTGTATGATTTTATAGATTTCACGTGTTTTGGAAAACAACTTAATTTTCTACAAACTTGTGAGTTATAGCATTATAAAAATAACATTTCATATCATTTTTGATTCTTGTAGGAGATTATAGATTTTGCATGTTTTTACTAAATAACTCGTTTTCTTGCAAATTCGTGAGTTATAACCTTCTAAAAATAATCTTTCTTTCATGTCCTTTTTTGATATTTTTATGTTTTTATAGATTTCAAATGTTTTGGAAAAATAACTCATTTTTCTACAAATTTCTGAGTTATAACCTTATAAAAGTAACATTTCACATCATTTTTGATTACTTGAAGGATTATAGATTTTGCATGTTTTTACTAAATAACTCATTTTCTACCATATTCGTGAGTTCTAACCTTCTAAAAATATTATTTCATGTCATTTTTGAATTTTACTAATTTTAAAGATTTCACATGTTTTGGAAAATAACTTAATTTTCTACAAATTTGTGAGTTATAGCCTTATAAAAGTATCATTTCACATCAATTTTGATTACTTGTAGGAGATTATAGATTTTGCATGTTTTTACAAAATAACTCATTTTCTAGCATATTTGTGGGTTCTAACCTTCTAAGAATAATATTTCATGTCATTTTTGAATTTTTATGATTTTATAGATTTCACATGTTTTGGAAAAATAACTTATTTTTCTACAAATGTTTGAGTTATAGTCTTCTAAAAATAACATTTCACATCATTTTGATTACTTATAGGAGATTATAAATTTTGCATATTTTTACTAAATAACTCATTTTCTTGCAAACTTAAAGGTTATAACCTCCAAAAACTAATATTTCATGTCATTTTCAATATTTTTATAATTTTATTGATTACACATGTTTTGGAAAAATAACGCATTTTCAACAAATTTGTGAGTTATAACCTTCTAAAAGTAATATTTTACATTATTTTTGATTATGTGTAGGAGATTATAGATTTTGCATGTTTTTACTTAATAACTCATTTTCTAGCATATTCGTGGGCTATAACCTTCTAAAAATAATTTTTCATTTCATTTTTGAATTTTTATGATTTTATAGATTACACATGTTCTAGAAAATAACTTAATTTTCTATTGTGAGTTATAGCCTTCTAAAATTAATATTTCATAATATTTTTAATTACTTGTAAGAGACTATAGATTTTGCATGTGTTTTTACTAAAAAACTCATTTTCTTGCAATTTTATGGGTTATAACTTTCTAAAAATATTATTTCATGTCATTTTTGATATTTTTATGATATTATAGATTTCACATATTTTGGTAAAATAACTCATTTTTCTACAAATTTGTGAGTTATAGCTTACTAAAAATAATATTTCACATCATTTTTGATTACTTGTAAGAGATTATATAATTTGCATTTTTGACTATATAACTCATTTTCTTGCAAATTTGTGGGTTATAACCTTCTAAAAATAATATTTCATGTCATTTTTGATATTTTTATGATTTTACAAATTCCTAATGTTTTGGAAAAATAACTCACTTTTCTATAAATTTGTGAGTTATAGCCTTCTAAATATAACATTTCACATCATTTTGATTACTTGTAAGAGATTATAGATTCTGCATGTTTTTACTAAATAACTCATTTTTTACTAATTTGTGGGTTATAACCTTCTAAAAATATTATTTCATGTTATTTTGATATTTTTATGATTTTATAGATTTCACATATATTGGAAAATAACTCATTTTTCCATAAATTTGTGAGTTAATAGCTTTCTAAAAATAACACTTCACATCATTTTTTATTACTTGTAAGAGATTATATATTTTGCATATTTTTACTAAACAACTCATTTTCTTGCAAAATCGGGGGTTTTGACCTTCTAAACTAATATTTCATGTCATTTTTGATATTTTTCTGATTTTATAAATTTCACATGTTTTGGAAAAATAACTCAATTTTCTACAAATTGCTGAGTTATACCCTTCTAAAAATAATATTTCACATCATTTTGATTACTTGTAGGAGATTATAGATTTTGCATGTTTTTACTAAATAACTCATTTTCTTGCATATTCGTGGGTTATAAACTTCTAAAAATAATATTTATGTCATTTTTAAATTGATATTTTTATGATTTTATAGATTTCATATTTTTGGAAAAATAACTTACTTTTCTGCAAAATTGTGAGTTATAGTCTTCTAAAAATAGTATTTCACATCATTTTTTATTACTTGTAATAGATTATAGATTTTGCATGTTTTTACTAAATATCTCATTTTCTAACATATTCGTGGGCTATAACCTTCTAAAAATAATTTTTCATTTCATTTTTGAATTTTTATGATTTTATAGATTACACATGTTCTAGAAAATAACTTATTTTTCTACAAGTTTGTGAGTTATATCCTTCTAAAAATAACATTTCATATTATTTTTGATTACTTGTAAGAGACTATAGATTTTGCATGTGTTTTTACTAAATAACTCATTTTTCTTACAATTTTATGGGTTATAACTTTCTAAAAATATTATTTCATGTCATTTTTGATATTTTTATGATATTATAGATTTCACATATTTTGGTAAAATAACTCATTTTTCTACAAATTTGTGAGTTATAGCTTACTAAAAATAATATTTCACATCATTTTTGATTACTTGTAAGAGATTATATATTTTGCATTTTTTACTATATAACTCATTTTCTTGCAAATTTGTGGGTTATAACCTTCTAAAAAGAATTTTTCATGTCATTTTTGAATTTTGATGATTTTATAGATTTCACATGTTTTGAAAAATAACTTAATTTTCTACAAATTTCTGAGGTATAGCCTTCTAAAAAAATATTTCACATCATTTTTGATTACTTGTAGGAGATTATAGATTTTGCATATTTTTACTAAATAACTCATTTTCTTGCAAATTCATGGGTTATAACCTTCTAAAAATATTATTTCATGTTATTTTTGATATTTTTATGATTTTATAGATTTCACATGTATTGGAAAATAACTCATTTTCCATAAATTTATGAGTTAATAGCCTTCTAAAAATAACACTTCACATCATTTTTGATTACTTGTAAGAGATTATATATTTTGCATATTTTTACTAAGCAACTCATTTTCTTGCAAAATCCGGGGTTTTGACCTTCTAAACTAATATTTCATGTCATTTTTGATATTTTTCTAATTTTATCAATTTCACATGTTTTGGAAAAATAACTCAATTTTCTACAAATTGCTGAGTTATACCCTTCTAAAAATAATATTTCACATCATTTTGATTACTTGTGGGAGATTATAGATTTTGCATGTTTTTACTAAATAACTCATTTTCTTGCATATTCGTGGGTTATAAACTTCTAAAAATAATATTTATGTCATTTTTAAATTGATATTTTTATAATTTTATATATTTCACATTTTTGGAAAATAACTTACTTTTTTGCAAAATTGTGAGTTATAATCTTCTAAAAATAATATTTCATATCATTTTTGATTACTTGTAATAGATTATAGATTTTGCATGTTTTTACTAAATATCTCATTTTCTTGCAAATTCATGGGATATAACCTTCTGAAAATAATTTTTCATGTCATTTTTGAATTTTGATGATTTTATAGATTTCACATTTTTGGAAAATAACTTAATTTTCTACAAATTTGTGAGTTATAGCCTTCTAAAAAAATATTTCACATCATTTTTGATTACATGTAGGAGATTATAGATTTTGCATATTTTACTATATAACTCATTTTCTTACAAATTCGTGGGTTGTAACCTTCTAAAAATAATATTTTATGTTATTTTTGATATTTTATGATTTTATAGATTTCACATATTTTAGAAAAATAACTTATTTTTTTACAAATTTGTGAGTTATAGCCTTCTAAAAATAACATTTCACAGCATTTTTGATTACTTATAGGAGATTATAGATTTTTCATGTTTTTATTAAATAACTTATTTTATTGCATATTTGTGGGTTATAACCTTTTAAAAATAATATTTCACATTATTTTGATATTCTTATGATTTTATAGATTTCACATGTTTTGGAAAAATAACTCATTTTTTTTTATAAATTTGGGAGTTATAACCTTCTAAAAATAACATTTCACATCTTTTTGATTACTTGTAAGAGATTACAGATTTTGCATGTTTTTACTAAATAACTCATTTTCTAGCATATTTGTGGGTTATACCCTTTTAATTTTTTTTGATAAAAGTAATATAACCTAACCCAAAACCAAATTGAACCAGCTAAATAACGGAATCTTTCTTAAACTTTTATATCCAACTGAACTGAAACCGAAAAAATACCCGAAAAAATTTAAACTAGAGAACGGAAAGAAAAAAAAAGAAAAAAGAAAAAACCAAATTGAACAAACCAAATAATTAAATGCTAATGGCTAATTAGGAGGAAAGGAATGGGATTTTACTATAAGCCCATTTTCAAATAATTTGTTTCCTTAAATATTGGGTCAATATTGGGCCTTAAGCCCAAATATTGACGTGTCTGTTTTCAATTCGTCTGTCACAATGATACATTCACAGAGTCCGTGAGAGTATCTATATTCGCAAGAAGAATCTGAGAGTTAAGTAGCTTCACTTTTTGGAAATCGAAGAAGAATTCGATAAAAGTTTTTTGGGGAAGTG
This sequence comes from Lepidium aucheri, assembly GCA_900406435.1. Classification (NCBI taxonomy): domain Eukaryota; kingdom Viridiplantae; phylum Streptophyta; class Magnoliopsida; order Brassicales; family Brassicaceae; genus Lepidium; species Lepidium aucheri. Next base: position 28,906 of record OVBA01001541.1, on the reverse strand, counting down.
AGATGGAAGAAGAAGAAATCGCGAAATCAGCGAAACCAAAAATCAAGGTTAGCTAAAACCAATCAAATTCATGTATTCTTAGCTTTTTTTGTTTTTTGTCACTTTGTTCGTTTTTGTTCTGTTCTTCGTCAGATTCGAACATTTCCTTAATGATTCCGACCAAATGCATGCTTTGTTTGTCTCTGTGATCTTAGATCTCTTATTGTAGTTAGTAATAATGGAGAATGAAATGGGTATGATTAATTTTGGGTGTGTTTGGCTACAAGTATATTGAAATTGGATTATGTGTTTTCTTCTTCTTTTAATTGCAGAAGGACCTTGCTCCAGGGAGATTGATTGATACATATGCAGCACAATGTGAGAAGTGTCATAAATGGAGAGTGATTGATAGCCAAGATGAGTATGAAGACATCAGAAGCAGAATGCTTGAGGACCCTTTTAACTGTGAGAAGAAACAAGGCATGTCTTGTGAAGAACCTGCAGATATTGACTATGATTCAACACGAACTTGGGTCATTGATAAGCCTGGTGTTCCTAAAACACCTAAAGGTTTTAAGAGAAGCTTAGTTCTTAGGAAAGATTACTCTAAGATGGATACTTACTACATTACTCCTACTGGGAAGAAGCTTAGGAGTCGCAATGAAATCGCTGCTTTTGTTGATGCTAATCCGGAATATAAGAATGCACCACTTGGAGATTTTAATTTCACTGTCCCTAAGGTTATGGAAGATACACTTCCTCCTGATCTTAAGCCTTTGCCTAGTTCGCAGAAGACCAGCTCCAAGCAGAGCCAAGATTAGTATCATCTTTGAGTTTCTAATTCCGTTGTTCTTAAGACAATGCTTTTCGAGTTTGTGTAGCTTTGACATTTTCTATTAAACATCACTAAGTTGGTGATCTCTTGTGACTGCTTCTAATCAGCAACTTGATTTTCTAAGTAAATGTTGATATTCATTTTATTAAGATTCTTATACAAAACACGGTCGTGGTGTAGTAGTAGAGCGAAAAAACCTTAAACAACAGTAACACGGTCGTGGTGTAGTAGTAGAGCGAAAAACCACGGTCGTGGTATAGTGGTAAAGCGAATAAATGTGGTATGTATAGTAGTAGAGCGACAAAACCTTAGACGATGGTAGCACAGTTTTGGTGTAGTAGAGTGAAAAAACATTAGACAACGATAGCACGGTTTTGGTGTAGTAGTAGAGCGAAAATACTTTAGACAATGGTAACACATTACACCGGCATTTAAGGATTGTTTCCAGGTATATCCAAACTTAGAACAGCGATAGTATGCTACCTAAGTTCGAATTACCCGAATAAAAAGAAAGAAACACTAGTTATGTTTTAGACATTCTCTCTTTCGAGATTCTATGCATTGAGTAGGAACATACAATTCAAGAAGAATCAGCAACACCGGGAATTCTCTCATGGCAAATCTTCATGCACTTTATAGTGAGTGGCTTCTCTTGAATAATACTACACGATGTCTCGCAGACTGCCTCATTAGCAACACCATCAAAATCTCCTCCTCGTTGCTGCTCTGTGGCCATCTTCTCTGCTGTGAACTTATTGCGAGGGCAAACACTCATGCAACTTTGATAGAGTCCTTCAAAAGATTTGCAAAATGCATCACATAAGTTATCTTCTTCATCTTCTTCTTGTCCACTTGTCTCTTTCTCCATCTTTATCACCATTTTGTTACTGCACTTATCTTCACACTTGTTCTTGTGGAGATCATGTTTGGAACACTGGTGCTTACACTGTACCATCAACAGATCTTCTGAAGCACTTGACACTGTCACACTTTCCAATACCAAAATAGCACAAATCACTGATATGATTACTAACTTTACTTTTGTTTCTCCCATGCCTCTACTCATGGTTATAGGGGCTCACATGAAAAATCTTTTGTAATACTATATAGAGAGCTTCGTTACATGCAAGATCCTACGCGTGTTATAGATCAAAGTTCTCTTACCATCCACTTGTAACTCATGCTTTAACCTATGCATCATCGTGTCCAAAAAAATTGATACAATTGCCATTGATTTCAACAGACCGTTACATCTAAACTCAAGAGGCTTTATGAATGTTGTTTTTTGTCAACGACAATATTAATATGGGCTACAAAGACCGGCCCATTAGCTAAATTCTTACATAAATTTTGTATGCAATATGACTCGATCCCTAATTGTGCATGTGCGTCTGCGTTTAGTGGACTTACTACCAGCCACTGGACTAAAAACTACTTGCATAAAAGTTGTCTATTTTTTCTTTGTTCTTTATTCTATTAGCATGATTGGTTTTATTAGGTAAGGTATTAATATATGTAATAATATAGCAAGAATGAAACCTATCTTGTCATGGACGATGAATTGAGAGGAATAAATGTTATGTTATATTTGCCTTAGTATGATTTGATTCCCCAATCAAATCACTTTAAGATTACAAGACATCAACATCTTTTGAATAGTCTATTATCTTGGATCATAGATATTACAAATACAAGTATACACATATGTAATTCATGAACAATGCAGAGAGTATTTTATATTGTTAAAAAATGAATTGTATGACAAAAACATAGATAATATTTGCTTAAGACATATGAGTCTCTGTCTGCAAACCAAAGAGTTCTCATGTTATATGGTTATAAACCTTTTCGCATCTTCTGGAGTCGACTCTCAATGAAAGCATCGGATTGCTTATTTATATCATGCAAAAGTGGCTTTGGCTTTAGCTCACTAGCTAAGTTCTTCTTTGAGCTGTTACTACCATTAACAAGCTTGATCACTCTCTCTTTCTCTGAGCTTGAGACATTGATGGGCTTCTCTTCAGAGTCTTCTCGTTGCTTGAAATAGATTGTAATATCAGATTGTGATTCCTTTTTGATCAGTTTCTTATCTTCTTTGTGTCCAGACATGAATTTAACGACCACGAACTTGTAAAGTCGATGACAAAAGCCTCTCTTATCATCATCTCTTACTCTCTGCATATCTTCTATTGTTTTACATGAATAATGAAGATGTTTGGTTTATATGAATAAAAATAAATAGTGGGATTATTGATATTTTTCCAATTGGTTTGCTTTGATTCTACGCTTTGGAAAAATTGTGATTGTCTTTGTCTTTTCTACAGAATTTATCTTGTTTCTTCTTCATAATATTTTGCTTTTGTTAGCTTTAATGAAAAAGTAATTTGCTTTTGTGTAAGTTTTTCTTCCATTAGAGCTGGAGATTCTCTTCTTTATCATGATGATGATGAAGCTCCCTTATCACTTAAAATGTTGGTTGAGTGGACGTAAACTTAAAATGATTCTTTATACACTCAAAAGTCTTGTTTGATCTATTAAATTACTTCTCACCATTATTTTCTCATCTTTTGTTATTGTCACGTTTCATTTCGCGTGAATCACGTGTGTTTGGTGATGCAGTTGACTTGAAGTTGACTTATGTTAATGTGAAAACTAACATAACAACAAGATTCAACGAAAAGACAAAAAACTGATCTAATCGCTATAGAGCTAAGCTGTTATCGGTTCTAATTAGTTTTCTTTGCGGTAAATTTTAATATTTGTATGTTTGATGTCTTTTACATTCGTCTCTTCACTTGTTTTTATACTTAGAACGCACTAAAGTCAGAAAATCCTCTTTTCTTTCAATTTCACAGGATTTGATTGCGATTTCTCTCTAGATTCTCTAGAGGAATTGTTCATATATTTTAGGATTCAAGCTTGTTTTGGGCTTTTTCTATAAATTCAGTTGTAGGCATCGAGTTCGTTAGACCACCACAAACAACAAGAAAAAAACTAACATAACAACAAAATTTAACGAAAAAACAAAAAATGCACATCTAATCATTATGGAACAGAGCTGTTCTCGATTTTAATAGTTTTCTTTACCGTAGATTTTAATATTTGTATATTCAGTGTTTTTTTCCTTCGCCTCTTCACTTGTTTTTTATACTCAGAACGCACTAAAGTCAGAAAATCCTTTTTTCTTTCACATTTTCTTTCAATCTCACAAGATTTGATACGACAAAACTCTTGCGATTTCTTCCTAAATTCGCTGTTGACGAGTTGTTCAGACGTTTTAGGATTCAAGCTCGTTTTTGTTAGATTTAGGCTTTTTCTACATATTCGGTTTTAGGCATCGAGTTTGTTTAGCCACCACTAACAACAAGAAAAAAAAACTGTTTATCACTAAAATGTAAGCCCCTTAAGCTAATAATCTTGTGGTACTATTACAATGTTCTCGTTTTTTTTGTCTAATTGAAGTGAGTGACTAACTATAAAGTAAACAAAACTATTTGTTTAATGGGGTGAACCAAACCATGCAATAGTGCAAAGCATGGATAACTCTCAAAAGCCCAAATAGCAAGCTATTTTAATGGGCCTTTCCCCTTCAAAAATAGAGTTAATATTTTGTGGGCCGATGGGCCTTAAGAGGTTACAACCTTAAGGCCGATGATTATTCCAGTCAAAAGTTACAAAAAATATAAAATAAAATCAGATAAAATACATAAAATGTGTAATAATGTACCAAAAAAAAACCTAAAGCCAAACCAAACAAATAGGTAAAGTACTAAAAGATCTTTGACTGGTCAGCTCCACGTGTCATTAATAAGATCTCCTTCTCTACTTCCACGTGGACATCCTCACAACCGTTGGATTCAAATCACACTACCATCACTATTATCTTCTTCATCCGATGAAAGTGGAATCAACCAACACGTGCCATGCACGTGACCATTAACACAGACAAAAAACTCTAACCCATCACCATCATCATGTGACCCTAACCTTCGAGCCGCACTCTTCGGCACGAGTCGCGCTGCAGTCATACTCCACACACGACCTCCACAATACAAACACCTAACCTTAGCTTCTAACGAAGCTTGTCTTCTTACAAGACACTCTCTCGTTTTTGACCTCATAAATTCCCTAAATACCCCTCTAAAAACACCTAACTGTTCACCATGCTCACAAGGATCACTCATGTATAACAAATCACGACGACAATTCTTCGGGAGGAAGAATCTTCCAGAAGTTTTCGAGAATCTAGATTCGTTAGCGAAGTGACTCGGTGACGGTTGACTCAAATTGAAATACCGAGTTGACTCACCACCACCGCAATAGAACATTAGCTTCGCTAACGAGTTCCATCCACCGTCGATTCGACCGCCGGATAATGCCGTTACCATCCCCGGTGCACGATTCATACAGAGCCGTCGCCATAAGATTCGTCTAGCGATTGCGCAGAATCTACGGCTAAGGGAAGAGATTACACATAGTGTGTGAATGTCCCAATTAATGGATTCGAAGACGAGAATCAAAACTCGTTCGTTCTCTATACCTAACTCAGTTGAGCTAAGTAACCGACTCGGTTGGTCAAATCTCAGCTGTTGATTTGTGTTCATCTGGACGACGGAGAATAAGCATTTAGTTTTCTTTTTAGCGTTTTAAACGCGCGTTGTGATTTTATTATCTTTTACTATATTCGTTGATTCAGTGCTCGAGGTGGAAACACGTGGCGCAATGTTAGACTTGGAGATTTATCACGTTTCTGGTTACTCAATGTGTCAACGTTTGATTGGTTTAGTAGGACACGTGTTGAGTTTTGATTGCGGTTAGGACGCAACAAAGAATCAAGGTAAATGACGTCTTGGTTGCTATAAAAGAAAGATGAGAGCTCCACGTATACCCAGACGCAATTTTAAAACGTCTTTTTTTAATAACTAAAAAAATATCTGATAAGACACGCGTCTCGAGACCGCTTTGTGTTTACAGTCGACACGTGGCAGCACCAATCTTAAATTATTACTGTTTGGGAATAAAGTCACATAACCAAAATTCGAACATGGATCCAAACCGATCCAATTGAACCATATAAATTCCGGATGTATTTAAATAATCTTTATGATCGTAAGTGATTTTGGATTTGGTTTATAACTGAAACCAATATATAATGCCGAATCCGAACCATTTATAAATTATATATGATCCAAAACCGAATTCATTAACATTTGAAATCGAACCGAATTCGAACCAAACTTTAGTAATAACTTAATAGACGTTAAACCGAAAATCCGAAGCGACGAAACTGATAACCCGATCGGGTAGTCCGAACGCCAAGCTTAGTGATTACATTTGTCTAATTGGGCCAATAATGGGCTTTAAAATAGGCCATTTGAAGCCTGTATCGTACACATTAAAGTGGGCTTAAAGGAGTCGTTAGAGAACTGACTTTGGCTCCATAGTGAAAAACCCTAATTTTTGCTGAAATCAGGAATGGTGTTCAGAAATTCAAACATTTCTTACGAAATCATCAAATCACTGAAATGTTGCAAGGAAACTACATTGAAGCATCAAATCAGATCGATATCGAGTTTGAAAGTGGTATGGAAGAAAGACACGAGGCTAGACGAAGCTATCGAGCAAGACAAACGATACAAGTTATGTGCTCGAGTTGTGAAAGAAGTGTTGAACGAGCCAGGTCAAGTAATTCCACTCAGATACCTTGAGAAAAGGCGTGAGAGGTTACGTCTCAATTTCAAAGCTAAGAGTTTCGTTGAGATGAATCCTTCTCTATTCGAGATTTACTACGATCGAATCAAACCTAAATCGGACCAGGTTCAATTCATTCGTCCTACGTCTCGTCTTAGGGATTTTCTTAAAGACGAAGAGATGATTTACATGGAGAATGAGTCTTTGATTGTTTCGAAGCTCTGTAAATTGTTGATGATGGCGAAAGATAAGGTAATTAGTGCTGATAAATTGGTTCATGTGAAGAGAGATTTCGGTTTTCCGAATGATTTTTTGGTGAAATTGGTTAAGAAATACCCAAATTATTTCCGGTTAACTGGTTTTCCTGAAGAAGGAAAATCCTTTCTCGAGCTTGTCACTTGGAATCCTGATTTTGCCAAGTCCAGAATCGAGCAACGAGCAGAAGAAGAAACCTTTAAAACCGGTATCAGGATCCGTCCCAATTTCAATGTGAAATTACCATCTGGGTTTTTCTTAAGGAAGGAGATGAGAGAATGGACTAGAGATTGGTTAGAGCAAGACTACATATCACCATATGAAGATGTGTCTCATTTAGACCAAGCTTCTAAGGAAATGGAGAAACGAACAGTTGGTGTTATACATGAATTGTTGTCTTTGTCTTTGTTAAAAAGAGTCCCTGTGCCTACACTTGGCAAGTTCTGTGATGAGTTTCGGTTTTCAAACTCGTTTTCAAGTGTTTTCACTCGCCATTCTGGTATATTCTACTTGTCGTTAAAAGGAGGAATCAAAACTGCGGTATTGAGAGAAGCTTATAAAGATGATGAGCTTATTGATAAAGATCCATTGCTTGGTATTAAGGATAAGTTTTTGAAGTTATTAGAGGAAGGATGGCAAGAAAGGAAAGATAAGTTGAAGAAGCAGAGAGAAGAAGTTGAGAAAGATAGAGAAGCATCGAATCGCAATGAATCGAAAGAGCCTTTATGTGATTAACTTGCTCTGTTGTTGTCTGGTTTGGTTTGTGATTGTGGATAGAGATCCACTGCTCGGTGTTAAGGATAGAGAAGAAGTTGAGAGAGATAGAGAAGCATTGTTAGCATCGAATCGCAGTGAATCGAAAGAGCGTTTATGTGATTAACTTACTCTGTTGCTGTCTGGTTTGGTCTGTGATTGTGGATGGTGTTCTTTACATGTTGAACATGCATTTGGAGTTGGAGCTATTAATTATAGTTTTGTGATATGTTCTGGAGTTTGGAAACAGGTTTTGTTGTTGCAACAAAGTGAAACACTCTCCTAAAAGAAAGCTAACAACAAAGTCATGCAAATCAAATGTGTAGCTCAATATCACCTAAAATCCTTCTGCAACTCTCTTTGTGCCTTCCTTGGCTTTTGATATATAAAGAGATACACCTACGAACTCTCTTCCATACACAGAGTCTTCTCCATGGAAAGGCTTTTTATTGTAGCTACTCTTGCTCTAGCTTTATCTCTCACACGAGGCCAAAGAGTCATTCATATTCCACCTCCACGTCCACTATGTGCTTCTCAATACGCCTTGGCTAACTACGCCTGCTCGCGTTTACCAATGGATGTGGTTCCTCCACCTTCCCCACTTGCCCCACCTCCCCCTCCTATCCCTCCTCCGCCTCGGGACCATGACCGCGACCATGACCATGACGATGATGATGACCGCGACCATGATGATGATGACCATGATCACGACCATGATGATGACCACGACCATGATGACGATGATCACGACCATGATCACGATGACGACGACCATGACCATGACCGCGACCGTGATCGTGACCGTGACCATGACCACGACCATAACCGTGACCGTAATGGTACCCGCGACCATGATCATGATAACCACGACCATGACCATGATCACAATGACCATGACCACAACGATCATGACCACGACCATCACAGGGATGATGACAACCACCATGATCACCACCATCGTCGCCACCATCACCACCACCATCACCATCATCGACACAGAGCAGAATCATTTGCGCAACAAGAATGCTGCAAGTGGTTAAAGCAAATGGACAATGAATGTGTATGCGACCTTCTAGTTCGGCTTCCTCCATTACTAGCCAAACCTATTCATAACTATACAGTCTTTGTTGATGAATCTTGTATCGTAACTTTTGTCTGTGGAGGCAGACTCATTAGCTGATTCTCTTTCCTTTCTAAACTAAGCCATTTCTTCTTCGTTTTCATAGTTGTAATAAACTTTTCATTCGAGCCGTTTAGTTTTTTTCTTTTCCTAACATTGGACTACAGCTGTTGGATCTATTAAGTAAGTTCATACATAGTCTAGACAATGAAACGAACTGTTTAGTTTAAATGTTGGACATTCACACTTAGCCCTGGCAAAAAATCCGATATCCAAAATCTAAACCGAAATTAACCAAAAAAAAGGAACCGAACCCGAATAGATCCTAAAATTATGTACGCGAAAAACCAGATCTGAACTCGAACCGGAACCGAAGCAAGAACCGAATGAGTATCCAATTAACTTTTACTAAATTTAGGCTTTTTAAGACTTATTTCTATTAATTCTTTACTATTTCTGAATTTATATACATAAATATCTGAACCCGAATTCGATCTAACCGAACCTGAGAAGTAAAAATACCTGAATGAGTCCTAAATTAATAGATTTGAAAATCCAACCCCAAAAAAACCCGAACCAAACCCAAACCGAAACCCGAAATGCCCCAAAGCTATTCACACTACATAACAGTCAAAACTCAAACTAATGGGCTGCAATTCAGGAGATACTTAAAGGCCCATTAGTTTGTTTGAGGCCCATTTATTGTATTTATAACACTCCAAAGGCATTGCATGTGTTACTTTGGAGTAATTATGAAAGGACGACTTCGTAATATATTGAGAATACAAAGATATAAAACACTACGTTGACATAATCTAATACAAATCCATTATATAATAATAATGCAACTTACATTTGACAAAAAAAGTATATTAATACTAACAAACAAAACAAAAAACTAAAGAAGATGATATGTTAAACAAAAGAAGATGGAGATTCATTGGAATCTTACTTTTTCTATTTATAAACAAAAGTCGTGTTGATGGGACCAAAGTTAGAATTCTTTTTTTTCTTAGGTTATGCTTAAAAGATGTGATTCTTTTACTTGTTCTTTTTTGGACCAAGTTGTTTTTTGTCTTGTTTCACTTTGTTCCATAGCTCATCTTTCACATCTAAGTAAGTATTCAATGCATTAAACTCGGACATGACCAAAGTAGTAATAATACAATCCATTCCATTCATACATGAAGTTGAGTGATCAATCATTCGTTGAGGGCAAAGCAAAATTGAAATTGTAAAAAAGAACAAGTAGTACTAATAACTAGAGGTAAATGTCCTATCACCCGTGTTAGAGTCCTAGTCAGGGGTTTTCACATTAGGTATCTTCCGGCCTGAGGGATGTATGCTAGACTCATGACCAAAACTGAACTTTTTTTTTTGTCAACATTTGGATCGACAAGGTCCGATTTATATCCTAACCCACACTCTGAAATCCCTTTTTATTCTACTAGTGTAGTGGAGAGGAATCGAACCCCAATACCCTAAATTTGATCATCCTAACCACGAGACTAAAAGTAATTTGGCAACCAAACCTTTTAATTACCACAAAAACAAGTAGTAGTAGTAAATGAATTAGGAGGGGCCCAAAAGAAAGGAATAAAAGAAGAGATGGGTTCCAATTAAGAACGCATTAAAAAAATCATATCACTAACAAAAGATTTTGATTATGTTAGGGTCCCATATCGAATAATTCACTTATTTGTCAACGCATTCTCTGTACGGCTTCAGGCACCTCTTAATTACTTACTTGTTTCCTTACTGTACGGTCGGTCTTTCATTCCCCAAATTCCTATTTTACTTACTACTAACTTATTTTTTATTGCTCGGATAATCCAATTTAACATAAACAACATCAGAAATTCCTGAACCAGCAAAAAATATGGTCGTTTAACCAATTTAACAAATCCATAACTTAATGATATGAGATATGATAAGGTTACAGAAGCATTTGCCAATTTTAACAGGTATAGCATTGTGAGCAAATAGAGCTCACTTCACGGGTTCTTAAATCTCTATCCTGTTTGAAGAGGACCTTTTAGAAAAACGGCTGGCTTTGCTTGTTTGGTTTGATCCAATATTAACTGGGGACAAACCCCGAGAAAGAATATACAGGATGACTAGTTCCCGTTGGTTGACAACATCTCCCTAATCTCGAAGTCAAGAATAACCATATAAATATTTCTAATATCGCATACAAATATGATTTGGTTTTTGACATTTTCCCCCTACTTACATTTGTTATATATACTTCACTAGATTACATTACAAGAAAACTAAACAAAAGAAACTGCTCCTATATCTTTTGGGTGTGGTTTTTGGTCCAATTTCATTTGCTAAGACTTATGGCTTATTATTATACATGTGTGTGTCTGCCTCATTTAGAAATCAATCATATATTGTATTAGTTTATTCAAGAGATATAAACATACCAACTTTAAGCCCCACTCAAGCTTAAGTCGTTATAATTAAATATTTAAAATCAAAATAGTTACAAGACCGGTAAGTCTTCATTTTCCATAAATAGCATTCCACTCACTTACATCCAAAAATAGTAGATGATAATAGTTAAATACTGAATAACTGTTAATACCAAAATTTTCAGTATCTCACAATACTATATATTATATATCTTTATTTTTCTATCTTATTTTTATATTTTCATTGCCATGTCATCGATTAATCGGCGTATGGACTATAACCTTCACAAAATCATGCAACTAGACACCGAGACAGTTCCCTGGTTGGGGTTGAAGTTTCGACTAGTGGTCGACGACTAGTGGTCGCAATGTCTAGAAGGAACCGTGACAAAGTATTAGTGCTTGGTCCGGCCACGAGCCTCTCCCATGCCACATCAGCATCAGCCTTGGACCTTCGTTTTGTGAAGACTGGAGTTGCATCTAATCTTTGAATAGACCACTTCTTCACTTTTCTCAATCTTTCAATCTTCTCTCTTTGTCTACAAGCTAAACCAAAAGTGTTTCTCTTTATTTCTTCAATCACTTTACTAAGCATCTCTTCTCTTTCTCTTATGTTTAAGAATTCTTCATTCCTGAAAAACTTATCAAACTCCGGAACTCCAATAGCCTTTTTGATCCCTCTTGAGTAATTCGAATCCGAAAAGTTAAAAAATTCTCTAACTTCATCAACCATACCATTATCCACCATCTTATCAACTCTCTCTGACACAAACTCATCCAAAACTGGAAGTGAAACATCAACCCAAAGAAAACAACAATCATATCTCGATCGAAACTTGTAGTCTTCATCGTCTACTAAAGCTTCAACATAAGAGTTAGAACCTCCAACAATGATTGGAAGCTTTCCACGGTTAAGAATGGATTCAATTGAAAGATTTGCCATGTGTCGATAATTCGCAGCGGTTAAGTCAGCTTCAGGTGGCAAAACACCGAGGAGATGATGCGGGACACCGCAACTTTCCTCGGTTGTAATCTTGTTAGTAACAATGTCGAGACCTTGATGGACTTGGATCTTGTCAGAGTTTATGATCTCTGCAGGAAAACGTGTGGCTAAGTCAACAGAGAGTCGTGACTTGCCTGTTCCAGTAGCTCCCATGATGACAACAACTTTATCTTTTGGACCATATGGATTAAGTGTTAACATATTAGGACCAAATCTTGCCGGAGGAAAGTCTAAAGCTGGTGAAGGAGGCAATGGTTGTTTGCAGATGGCCATAGATATCTTCATGATCATGATGATATCAAAATATAGACTTGAGATTTTGTTGTTTGTTTTGATATGTTCTGGTCAAGTAAAGGCTTATGAAAATGTTCAGGTGACTTTGAATGAGTGATGCGATTTACATTTATAGGGCATGACTTGAGGATTAACAGTGTGTGAGAATTGATATAAGACAAGTTGAGCTCACTTTTTAATTTGGTCAAACATGTTAATTTTTTTCCTCTTTTACTTTATTCTCTCTTAATATTTGTTACCCGTGCAGTGCAAATAATAAATATTAGTTATGTCTTAATAATGTGCACTAGTTGTGGCCAAATGTTGATAATGTCTTAATCAAATGTAAAACTTTTGTTACATTTGATGTGAAATTACGATACGAAATTTTATTTTATATGTTAATGATTAGATGCTAGACGAAAAACTATCCTAAGCACTTCCATTTATAGATAATAAATTATTATGTTTTACTCCTTAATATATTTCTGTTATTTCATAAAATGTTATTTTTATCTTTTTTATATGAATAACTAGATCTTACAAGAGCAGTCAAAATAAAAATATTCATTAGGTTAAACTTGTCGACGTTTAGGGTTAATTTCCAAGTCAAAAATTAGTTGTCCGATGATATATAAACCATTTTCATCAATATTATGTTAGAGATTTTTGTCATTTCAAATATAGATAATGTATAAGTTTTCAATTCATCTTGATTATTATTCTTTTAATTTATCGTCTGGACTTTATTGATAAAACTTTAGTATTACAAATTTATTACAAACTTTTATACATAAGCTTAATCCTAGTATTAGAGAAAGGATAAGTTTCAGAGGTCGTATTTTTGACGATAAAAATGAATAAATAGACACATGTTTCACAAACTTCGCTGCAAAAGAGTTCAGTTCTAGTGAATTGCTCATTGTCGGAAACCAATTCGACTTGAATTGAGAAGTCCATAACTGATTATCTAGTTTATTGAACTCATAAACCAAAGAAACAACTATTGATCTTGATTACTCTCGATAAAAAAAAAAAAAAAAACTAGTATGCTTTATGATGTATTAGAATTGCGATGCTTTCTCATGATAAAAGTAATATTATATGTTGTATATAGATATTCTATAACGGCCAATTTGTATTGAGTAATTTCATAATAATAATAAAAAGGTAAGAAGATGTGATTCTATATGTAATAATTTGATATTATCATATAGGTTATATTTAATATATTGATGGTGGAATAATAATAAGATTCTATTGGACCGACCATTAATGAAACGGAGAGGCAAAATTGTTTGTCGACATGGAATGGCCAAGAACGTCTCTTTGCTACTCTCTCTTCCCACTTTTTTCCGTTAATATTAGACCACAACTAACCAATTTATTAGCTAAGTTTCTACATAATGTAAGTAATAGAACTCGATTGCTAGATATACGATGTCTTTAATAAATTTACCATTTGTCGCTATACCAAATGTCACTTGCACTTTCTCTTCCCACTTATACGTATAATTTTTTTTTCAACTTTACTATAGTTGGATCGACAAGGTCCGATCCATAACCAATACCCAAACACTAAACTTCATTTTTCCTTCTCCTTGCACCTAGAAAGAATTGAACCTGGATACGTGAGGATTTCTAAAGTATCCATTACTATTAGACCACATGTCATCACCTGTATAATCTTAAATACAAAGGAAAAACTTTACTATATAATTATATTTACATGGTGATAAAATATAAATTTATAATCATATAAATAAGAGAAGATAAAAATGGCCCGAGAAGAAAGAAGCTTTAAAAAGATTATTCTTACAGGGACAAGTCGAAGCTATTGGAATGTAAAATAGCTAACTTAGTAATTTGTGCATGCTCCTACACGTCCATGTTCGTATCTGATTCCTCCTTCTTATATACCATTTATATAATATATTTAAATACATGAGAATAACATATTTATATATAATATTTGCATTTAATCAATTCAGTTTAACTGTTTTCTAGTGCAAGTGAGAAAATAATTTTGGATAGTCCTCTTCCTTATGACGGTGATGCCCAAATCCTATATGTAGATCATGAAATTATATGTAGACCATTTGCAGTACTATGAGCTTTTATTTTTCATCGTTATTTTGTGGCTAGATTCTGAAAATTTTTAGGATATTTTTCGGAATTCAATATGTTCTGCTTATATAAAGAAGTAGGAGGAGTTAGTTTAAGAGTACGGGATAGTCACATGAGTTTATCTCTTTTGTATTCGGAGAATGAAACTTTTCTATAGACAATGTCATATCTTCTCTCTTTTTAGTTTTCAGAAGCGGTGTTTGCATTGGAATGTTTGGAGATCATATAAATGATAGCAGATCCAGAAAGTTGGCCAGCTTTTACACTATATCTCAAGGAGTTCGCTCATCTCAATCTCATGATTCTCTTATGCTTTTTCGCTGTTTTTATTTCTAGATCGCTTAATTATAAAACTGATTTTCTGGTCTATAATGTTAGAAGGCTCCATAAAATCAATTATTTGTTAATTATATACTTCAATATTTGCTCTCTTCTCTAGTTGGAAAAAAACTGTTTTTTTTTTCTTATAAACTACAAATTTTACTATTAGTACCAATTATGAATCAAAGCACATAAAACATGAAACTTTAGCTGCTAAAATATATAAATAATTTTAAAAGGCATTATTTTGAAGTTTTGTTGTAGAGTAATAATATCATACTACCATTTTGGCTTGAGGAATTTAGTTCAAATCCTTCAAAGTGTTGTTTTATTGTATAATTATTTTTAACTTTAGGTATAAAAATGTTTAGGCCAATCCTATTATAAAAAGTATTTTATAATTTTTTTTTGCTTTAGATTAAACTTGAGCACTACTACTGATTTACTCATTGGTCAATTTCATTTATTTGTTTTCTTTTTAATATGGCCTTTAAATATATTGTTTTTAACTCTTTTTTGATATTATATATGATGTAAGTTTAAATTGAAATTGGTGGATTAGAACAGCTCATATGTTTCTTTTAAAATCCTATCTTTTTGTTGTCTTATCATTTGATTAGTATAGTTTAAGAATTTTATTTATATTTATAAAAAGAAAGTGTCATATGATAACTTAAAATCCATCACATAGCTCCAAAATAATAATGAATACATATATCATCAATGGTACCACTTAAATCTATCATGAGAAAAATAAAGTTAGATGTAATCTTTCTTATATCTACTTAATTTGCTTTTAAATTTATACATTTTACCTTTTTGAATACTAAAATCGAAATAAGACTCTTGAGCTATATTCCTTCATTGTCTTACATGTAGCAACAACAATAAACTTGGTAGACAATGGTATAATTCATTCTTGTTAGTATAGCAGTTTATTTTTTATTTACGAAGTAAATTTATTCATTATAGGAAGTTTCGCCATCAATTCAAAATTCATGTAGTCATTAGTAGTTTTGATCTTCGGATTCAGGATATTATATTTTCAAAATTTTGTTTAGATTTTCTTTCAAAGTTTTGTTTAGATTTTCTTTTTCAGATTTAATCTACAGAGATTTATTGTTTCCGCCTGGTTTTGTATCTTATAAAATACTTTGGTTTATTAATATACAAATTTTTGGACTAAAAAACTAAGCTTAAAACTATAGATTATACATTGAATATATATATCGAGGTTGGTTAGATCATATATGCGTGCAGAGGCGGAATGTGACATAAGCGATATAAACCATGGTTTAGGGCCCTAATATATTAGGGCCTAAAATTCTTAAAAGTTTATAAAATTTTGTAGCATTTAGAATCCATTTTTTTGGAATTTTATAGTAATTAGGGTCTAAAATTCATAGAGTTTACAAAAATTTTAGTAACGAGGGCACATGTTTTTTTAGAGTGCAAAAGTCTTCTTTACAATATTATCTTTATAAGTTTTTGAGAAATTTTGAAGAGGACATCCGATAACGTTAGACCGGCTCTGTATGTGTGAGGAGCTAGCTCGATAGATTGAATTCATTGGGCACCAATTATAATGAAGTTATGATGATAGATACGAAGAAAATATAAATTGGGATAAGAAGTGTACTAATGATTGATTGATGTTAACACATTGTGACCTTTATAAATCATGATATATGAAAAAGTAAATTAATATGACCAACAACGCACACATTCACGCCTAACTTGCGCATTAACTATTTTTAATACTATAAAAATTTCGATCTCTTTCACTAATCATTAGCCAATTCATTGTAAGAGATACTATATTAACATATGATTTATCTTGTTGTTCTCATATTATTGCTCCAAATGTGATAATTACATTGCACATAAAAAATTAATAACGACAAAAATAGAATCTGTAGATGGGAAATTGGCCTAGCTATCGAATTTTGGGATGGTTTTTAACGATATTTTGAGAAATTTCATGTCTTCTCTAAATGTCTTTTCAATCACTTATATATTATTTAATTTTTGAAAGATTTATGTAACGTAAACGTTTTATTTCGTAATCAACTTTAAGACTCATTTTTCTTTGATTTGAAATAAGAACTTGCACGCTTGATAAATTTGAAGATATCTTTGATAAAACTCCAAGAAATAATCATTTGGCGTGATCATTGATGATTAATAAGGAAATCTTTGAAGATGTGCATGCGTGCGATTTTTTTTTTAACAACTAAATTATAGTATTATCTTTTTTTGATCCACGAAAGAGACAAATCGTTCACAAAATAACAATTACAAGATAAATTTCTAACGCTTCTAGCTAACTAATCCGCTTCTCAGTTGAGAATTCTCGGAATCTGATGAAGATAAAAGCTAGAAAAAAGTTTTATGAGTTTGTCAAATTCCTCCAGGTATTGAGAGAAAGCTGACCAATTTTCAGAAGTAGCTATCATCTTCAGAATTTCCGCACAATCAGTGGTACATTAAACTTCAAGAAACCCTAGATCAAGGAGAGATTCCATAACCCAAAGAAGAACTTCAAATTCGTTATGAAGAGTTTAAGATTATATATATATATAAGCTCTCACGTTTTCATATCTATCTAACAAGTTTTTTTTTGTTGTTGTCAACAATTATGATAAAATTCGATTCATAGTCTCAAATTCATTTCTTAAAATTTTAAAATATTCCTTCTATAAGGGAAGAAGGATCAAATCTCTGATACCAAAACCATTAGAGAAGCGCTCAGCAAAATCTTATTTTTTATTTATTTTTGTGTCATCTTAATATAGAATATTTCCATATATGGAAGGTGACTCACTTCATCGGGTATATGTAACATCGACCATATAATGAATATTTATCGATATGGTAAATCATTTAAAGAGAATGTTTATTGTAGACTCGTGTTCTGAAACTGAAACCAAACTGTTGTACCGAATGTGTAAGGAAGGTGATTATTGCATATAGCATATTCAGTAACTACATTTATCGATTAGACTCTTTAATATGGTGGATTGATGTATAGGAGTGCATTCGATAAAGGTAAATGCAAACCAAGGGATGATTGAAGTCGAGAGTGAGATCGACCCACAAATGCTTATAGTTGTGGTAGCTACAGCCTGCAAAAGAGCTGAGCTTTTTTGGGACCTAAACCGGAATCTTCTGAACACGATTTGACGGTGGCTGCTTCACCGCTCGACATTGCAGAGCTATCAACTAGCCAGCGTCAGGTTCATGTCAGTAGCATTGGTGGCTTTGACAAGACAGTACATTTACAGAGTCATCAAATAACGTTTAACGGTTTAAGGAGTCCCATGATGGTTCCAATGGTGGCTACTTACAGTCTCATGCTTCTGGTAATGTTGAGGTGGTTGCAGCTCCTGTTGCTGAACCAACACCTGAGATGGTTGCAGCTCCTGCTGCTGAACCAACACCTGAAATAGTTGCAGCTCCTGCTGCTGAACCAACACCTGAGATTAACATTGCCCCTGCTGCTGAACCAATACCTGAGATTAAGATTGCTCCGTGCAAACCGGTAGAGCCTCCTGTTGCTAATGTTAATTGCAGCAGAGGAGAGAATAGTTGCCATGTAATGTGAATTAAAGATCTATTTAGTTGAAAAAGTGTAGAGGGAAACTATATATCAACCTCTTGAAAGAATACAGAGTTGGTAGAGATTTAAGAATGTTTACTACACAATTGTCACAACAATCAATATTGCAAAAGAATCATTCACTACCAAAAACACAAAATCCTATCTTACTCTTGCCTCATAGGTTCCTGATTAGCGTGCTGTAGTTTGAGAGCAGACTGCATCGGGTGTCGATTTCTGCCAAGTCTCTTTGTTGGCTCTACAAGCTTCTTTTATCGGCCACTCGATCTGAAACCCGTCATTGTTCTGTTTCACTAACTGACAACAACGTGTATGAAACGTCTGAGGATCTACCTGAAGCTTGAAGTCAAGAGTAAACAACAAGTTCATCTCCAATCTGTTTAACTCTCTCGTGCTCACACCTCCCACTCTTGCATAATAAGCATTGTTGAAATACCTGCACCACACCAGCAATCATTGAAACAATGTATAACTGCAATTACAGACATGTCAAAGCTGAAAAAGAAAACAATGTAGACTCTGACATCAAGATACCTATCATCGAAGACTTTAGCAGCTAACATAACAGTTGTAATGATAAGACGATGGACATTAAGGGGTTTGAGATAAGCTCTAGTCTTCTGAAGGAACTGATCAATGTAGATATGTGCAATGACAAAGCAAGATGGACTGCAACCAGAGTAGTTGAAAATACGATCCAAGTAGTGTCCAATGCTGATCTCAGGTTGAGATCTTCCATTAAACACAGTCACACAAGAGTCTTCTTCTTTCTTCTCTGTCAATTCAATCAGTTTCTTCTCATCAATGGACGACACAGATCTCTCTAGTGATGATGCAAGGCGTGACAAGACCCTTGGTGACTTTTTCAATCGTCCTTTGCCCTTTTCTATTATAAGCCCTAATCTCATGTATACATCAGAATCAAAGAAGCTTGGATCTGTTGCGAAACTCTCCATATTTTAACCGAAGCTGCAATAACAATGGCGTAAAAACAGTAAGCAAGCTTCAAACAGAATTCCTCTCTCGGATTAGCACTCAAGTTGGTGACCTAACTCTTAAGATACCTAAATCCACTCTGTAATTCTCCAACGACCTCAAGATTTCGAGATCTATGACTTGAGATTTGAAGAATAGAAAAAAGGGAGGGAAACTTACGAGAAGTTGAGAGTGGTGGAGAAAGAAGAAGCTCTGGACATGGAAGAAAACAGATCTCGTTCTCTATCTATCTCCGACGCTTCTCCATTCTTCTGCTCCAAAGCTAGAAGAAGCAACGAAGAAGAAGAAGAAGAAAGTTTCTATAATTTGGTGATACAGAGTTACTTAAAAGGACAGAGAGAGAGAGAGAGTGATGCGTGGTTGAGAGAAGTCTCTCTGTCAATACAGTTCACCGTCGGCGAGTCCACCTGGCCACGGTGGCCCACCGTCGTCTTCATTACCTAACTAAATCCATTTTTTTATTATTACTACTGTAGAAGAAAGTCTTATTGGGCCTTAGGCTTTATAAAATTCAGGCTATTAATGGGCTTTAGGCTTTATCAAATTTAAACTATTATTGGGCCTTGGGCTTTATATAATTAAGCCTATTTTTAGTCCTTGGGCTTTAAATGATTCTTCTCTCTCTCTTCTTCTCCTTCACACTTCTCTGGAAGTAGTCGGAGAGATCTATTTCGATCGTCGGAGAAATAAGGTACCGTCGATTCACCACCACCTCTGATTCACCGATCTCTTATCTCTGATCATTAGAGACTCAGATTCGATCATCAAAGTCCTATGGAGGTCCCCTTACCAGAAGAAAAGTTATCTTTTTCATCAAACTATGAAGATAAAACTTGTGTAGTGCTTGTCGCAACTGGCAGTTTCAAAGTCATGCTACTATGTGGCTCGGATTTACTGCAATCTTTCTGTACTCCCGGTGTTTGGATCCCTGAACAGGTAAGAACTATATGTAAAGACTATGGCATTGTGTGCATCCGTAGAGAAGGACAAGATGTTGAAAATATGATCTCTGGTGACAAAAATTTAAACGAAAACCGTGATAACATCAAAGTTGTCAACAATCTTGTTCCTAATCAGATAAGTTCGAGTAGATTAAGGGAATGCGTTTCGCAAGGACTATCAGTTAAATACTTGACTAAAGATGGAGTAATAAGTTATATCAGAAAGCATCAATTTTACACTGAGCAAAAATGAAAGAATTAGAGAGGATCCCTTCCACTTTTCGATGTAGGATATTATTCTCTAATATAGAGATCAGGTAGAAGTAAGGAAAACAAACTATGAAAACAAATGTCTGGAAAATCATCCATGTACCTCAAAAGCCTCCATTGTCATCTGACCATCAACACATGGGTATGCTTCAAACTAGTGGAACTCTCGTTTTGTAAACCTTGTTGTGTTTATGTGTTCTTGTTCAGAACGTTATAACCTACGAATTTACAAAAAATGAGTTATTTAGTAAAAACATGCAAAATTTATAATCTCTTACAAGTAATTAAAAATGACGTGAAATGTTATTTTTAGAGGCTATAACTCACATATTTGTAGAAAATGTTATTTTACCAAAACATGTAAAATCTATAAAATCATAAAAATATCAAAAATGACATGAAATATTATTTTTAGAAAGTTATAACCCACGAATATGAAAGAAAATGAGTTATTTAGTAAAAAAATGCAAACTCTACAATCTCCCACAAGTAATAAAAAATAATGTAAAATATTATTTTTAGAAGTTTATAACTCATAAATTTGTAAAAAATGAGTTATTTTTCTAAAACATGTAAAATCTATAAAACCATAAAAATATCAATAATGACATGAAATATTATATTTAGAAGGTCATAACCCATGAATTTGTAAGAAAAAGAGTTATTTAGTAAAAACATGCAAAATCTCATACAAGTAATCAAAAATGATATGAAATTTTATTTTAATGAAGGCTATAACTCACAAATTTGTAGAAAATGAGTTATATTTTTAAAACATGTAAAATCTATAAAATCATAAAAATATCATAAATGACATAAAATATTATTTTAAGAAGGATATAACCCACGAAAGTGCAAGAAAATGAGTTATTTATTAAAAATATGCAAAATCTATTACTAGTAATCAAAAATGATGTGAAATGTTATTTTAGAAGGCTATTACTCATAAATTTAGAGAAAAATGAGTTATTATCCAAAACATATAAAATATATAAAATCATAAAAATATCAAAAATGACATGAAATATTATTTTTATAAGGTTATAACCCACAAATTTGCAAGAAAATGAGTTATTTAATAAAAGCATGAAAAATCTATAATCTCTTACAAGTAATCAAAAATGATGTGAAATGTTATTTTTAGAAGGCTATAACTCACAAATTTGTAGAAAAATGTGTTATTTTTCCAAAAACATGTGAAATCTATAAAATCATAAAAATATCAAAAATGACAAGAAATATTATTTGCAGAAGGTTATAACTCTCGAATTTGCATGAAAATGAGTTATTTAGTAAGAACATGCAAAATCTATAATCTCTTACAAATAATAAAAACTGATATGAAATATTATTTTTAGAAGGTAATAACTCACAAATTTGTAGAAAAATGTGTTATTTTTCAAAAAACATGTGAAATCTATTAAATCATAAAAATATCAAAAATGACAAGAATTATTATTTTCAGAAGGTTATAACCCATAAATTTGCAAGAAAATGAGTTATTCAATAAAAACATGCAAAATCTATAAAAAATGATGCAAAATGTTAAATTTTAGAAGGCTATAACTCAAAAATTTGTAGAAAATGTGTTATTTTTCCAAAAACATGTGAAATTTATAAAATCAAAAAAAAATCAGAAATGACAAGAAATATTATTTTAAAAAGGTCATAACCCACGAATTCGCAAGAAAATGAGTTATTTAGTAAAAATATGCAAAATCTATAATCTTCTACAAGTAATCGAAAATGATGTGAAATGTTATTATTAGAAGACTATAACTCACAAATTTGTAGAAAATTGAGTTATTTTTCCAAAACATGTAAAATCTATAAAATCATAAAAATATCAAAAATGGAATGAAATATTATTTTTAGAAGGTTATAACCTAAGAAATTGCAAGAAAATGAGTTATTTAGTAAAAACATGCAAAATCTATAATCTCTTACAAGTAATCAAAAATGATGTGAAATGTTATTTTTAGAAGGTTATTACTCAAAAATTTATAGAAAAATGAGTTATTTTCCAAAACATGTGAAATCTATATAATCATAAAAATATCAAAAATGACATGAAATATTATTTTAGAAGGTTATAACCCACAAATTTGCGAAAAAAGAGTTATTTATTAAAAGCGTGCAAAATTTATAATCTCTTACAAGTAATCAATAATGATGTGAAATATTATTTTTTAGAAGGCTATAACTCACAAAATTGTTAAAAAATGTGTTATTTTTCCAAAAACATGTGAAGTCTATAAAATCATAAAACTATAAAAATGACAAAAAATATTATTTTAAGAAGGTTATAACCCATGAATTTGTTAGAAAATGAGTTATTTAGTAAAAACATGTAAAATCTATAATCTCTTACAAGTAATCAAAAATGATGTGAAATGTTTTTTTTAGAAATCTATAACTCACGAATTTGTAGAAAAATGTGTTATTTTTCCTAAAAATATGTGAAATCTACAAAATCATAAAAATATCAAAAATGACAAGAAATATTATTTTTAAAAGGTTATATCCCACAAATTTGCAAGAAAATGAGTTGTTTAATAAAAACATGCAACATCTATAATCTCTTACAAGTAATAAAAAATGATGCGAAATGTTATTTTTTAGAAGGCTATAACTCACAAATTTGTAGAAAATGTGTTATTTTTCCAAAAACATGTAAACTTTATAAAATCATAAAAATATCAAAAATGACATAAAATATTACTTTAAGAAGGTTAAACCCATAAAACTGCAAGAAAATGAGTTATTTAATAAAAACGTGCAAAATCTATAATCTCTTACAAGTAATCAATAATGATGTGAAATGTTATTTATTAGAAGGGTATAACTCGCAATTTTTTTTAAAAATGTGTTATATTTCCAAAAACATTTTAAATCTATAAAATCATAAAAATATCAAAAATGACAAGAAATATTATTTTCAGAAGGTTATAACCCACGAATTTAAAAGAAAATGAGTTATTTAGTAAAAACATACAAAATCTATGATCTCTTAAAAGTAATCAAAAATGATATTAAATGTTATTTTTAGAATGGTATAACTCACTAATTTATAGAAAATGTGTGATTTTCCCAAAAACATGTGAAAATTTATAAAATCATAAAAATATCAAAAATGATAAGAAATATTATTTTCAAAAGGTTATAACCCATTAATTTGCAAGAAAATGAGTTATTCAGTAAAAACACGCAAAATCTATAATCTCTTACATGTAATCAAAAATGATGTAAAATGTTATTATTTAGACGGTTATAACTCACAAATTTGTAGAAAATGTGTTATTTTTCCAAAAACATGTGAAATCTATATAATGATAAAAATATTAAAAATGACAAGAAATAATATTCTAAGAAGGTTATAACCCACGAAATCACAAGGAAATAGTTATTTAGTAAAAACATGCAAAATCTATAATCTCTTACAAGTAATCGAAAATGATGTGAAATGTTATTTTTAGAAGGCTATTACTCACAAATTTGTACTAAAATTTGTTATTTGTCCAAAACATATGAAATCTATAAAATCATAAAAATATCAAAAATGACATGAAATATTATTTTTAGAAGGTTATATCCCACGAATATGCAAGAAAATGAGTTATTTATCTCTTACAAGTAATCGAAAATAATGTGAAATTCTATTTTTAGATGGATATTACTCACAAATTTGTACATAAATTAGTTATTTATCCAAAAACATGTGAAATTTATAAAATCATAAGAATATCAAAAATGACAAAAAATATTATTTTGAGAAGGTTATAACCCACTAATTTGCAAGAAAATGAGTTGTTTAGTAAAAACATGCAAAATCTATAATCTCTTATAAGTAATCAAAAATGATATGAAATGTTATTTTTAGAAATCTATAACTCACGAATTTGCAGAAAAATGTGTTATTTTTCCAAAAACATGTGAAATCTACAAAATCATAAAAATATCAAAAATGACAAGAAATATTATTTTCAGAAGGTTATATCCCACAAATTTCCAAGAAAATGTGTTATTTAATAAAAACATGCAAAATCTACAATCCCTTACAAGTAATCAAAAATGATGCGAAATAAAAATTTTTAGAAGGCTATAGCTCACAAATTTGTAGAAAATGTGTAACTTTTCCAAAAACATGTAAAATTTATAAAATCATAAAAATATCAAAAATGACATGAAATATTACTTTAACAAGGTTATAATCCACGAATGTGCAAGAAAATGAGTTATTTAGTAAAAACATGCAAAATCTATAATCTCTTACAAGTAATCAATACTAATGTGAAATGTTATTTATTAGAAGGGTATAACAAAGTTTTTTAAAAATATGTTATTTTTCCAAAAACATGTTAAATCTATAAAATCATAAAAATATCAAAAATGACAAGAAATATTATTTTCAGAAGGTTATAACCCACGAATTTGAAAGAAAATGAGTTATTTAGTAAAAACATGCAAAATCTATAATCTCTTACAAGTAATCAAAAATGATATAAAATTTTATTTTTAGAATGCTATAACTCACGAATTTGTAGAAAATATGTGATTTTTCCAAAAACATGTGAAATTTATAAAACCATAAAAATATCAAAAATGACAAGAAATATTATTTTCAAAAGGTTATAACCCACGAATTTGCAAGAAAATGAGTTATTTAGTAAAAACATGCAAAATCTATAATCTCTTACAAGTAATCAAAAATGATGTGAAATGTTATTATTTAGAGGGCTATAACTCACAAATTTGTAGAAAAATGTGTTATTTTTCCAAAAACATGTGAAATCTATATAATGATAAAAATATCAAAAATGACAAGAAATATTATTTTAAGAATGTTATAACCCACGAAATAGCAAGAAAATGAGTTATTTAGTAAAAACATGCAAAATCTATAATCTCTTACAAGTAGTCAAAAATGATGTGAAATGTTATTTTTAGAAGGCTATTACTCACAAATTTGTACTAAAATTAGTTATTTTTCCAAAACATATGAAATCTATAAAATCATAAAAATATCAAAAATGACATGAAATATTGTTTTTAGAAGGTTATATCCCACGAATATGCAAGAAAATGAGTTATTTAGTAAAAATATACAAAATCTATAATCTCTTACAAGTAATCGAAAATAATGCGAAATGCTATTTTTAAATGGCTATTACTCACAAATTTGTACATAAATTAGTTATTTATCCAAAAACATGTGATAATAAAAATATCAAAAATGACAAGAAATATTATTTTCAGAAGGTTATATAACCCACAAATTTACAAGAAAATGAGTTATTTAGTAAAAATATGCAAAATCTATAATCTCTTATAAGTAATTAAAAATGATGTGAAATGTTATTTTAGAAATCTGTAACTCACGAATTTGTAGAAAAATGTGTTAGTTTTCCAAAAATATGTGATATCTACAAAATCATAAAAATTAAAAAATGACAAAAAATATTACTTTCAAAAGGTTATCCCACAAATTTGCAAGAAAATGTGTTGTTTAATAAAAACATGCAAAATATACAATCTCTTACAAGTAATCAAAAATGATGCGAAATGTTGTTTTTTTAGAAGGATATAACTCACAAATTTGTAGAAAATGTGTTACTTTTCCAAAAACATGTAAAATTTATAAAATCATAAAAATATCAAAAATGATATGAAATATTACTTTAACAAGGTTATAACCCACAAATTTGAAAGAAAATGAGTTATTTAGTAAAAACATGCAAAATCTATAATCTCTTACAAGTAATCAATAATGATGTGAAATATAATTTATTAGAAGGGTATAACTCGCAAAGTTTTTTAAAACTGTGTTATTTTTCCAAAAACATGTTAAATGTATAAGATCATAAAAATATCAAAAATGACAAGAAATATTATTTTCAAAAGGTTATAACCCACAAATTTGAAAGAAAATAAGTTATTTAGTAAAAACATGCAAAATCTATAATCTCTTACAAGTAATCAAAAATGATATAAAATGTTATTTTTAGAATGCTATAACTCACGAATTTGTAGAAAATGTGTGATTTTCCAAAAACATATGAAATTTATAATAAAAATATCAAAAATGACAAGAAATATTATTTTTAGAAGGTTATAACCCACAGATTTGCAAGAAAATGAGTTATTCAGTAAAAACTCGCAAAATCTATAATCTCTTACAAGTAATCAAAAATGATGCGAAATGTTATTTTTTAGAGGGCTATAACTCACAAATTTGTAGAAAATGTGTTATTTTTCCAAAAACATGTGAAATCTATAAAATCATAAAAACATCAAAAATGACAAGAAATATTATTTTCAGAAGGTTATAACCCACAAATTTGCAATAAAATGAGTTATTCAGTAAAAACATGCAAAATCTATAGTCTCTTACAAGTAATCAAAAATGATGCGAACTGTTATTTTTTAGAAGGCTATAACTTACAAATTTGTAAAAAAATTTGTTATTTTTCTAAAAACATATAAACTCTATAAAATCATAAAAATATCAAACATGACAAGAATATTATTTTCAGAAGGTTATAACCTTCAAATTTGAATGAAAATGAGTTATTTAGTAAAAACATGCAAAATCTATAATCTCTTACAAGTAATTAAAAATGATATAAAATATAATTTTTAGAAGGGTATAACTCACGAATTTGTAGAAAATGTGTGATTTTTCCAAAAAGCATGTGAAATTTATAAAATCATAAAAATATCAAAAATGACAAAAAATATTATTTTCAGAAGGTTATAACCTACGAATTTGCAAGAAAATGAGTTATTGAGTATAAACATGCAAAATCAATAATTTCTTACAAATAATCAAAAATGATGCGAAATGTTATTTTTTAGAAGGCTATAACTCACAAATTTGTAGAAAATGTGTTATTTTTCAAAAGACATGTGAAATCTATAAAATCATAAAAATATCAAAAATGACAAGAAATATTATTTTTAGAAGGTCATAACCCACGAATTTGCAATAAAATGAGTTATTCAGTAAAAACATGTAAAATCTATAATCTCTTACAAGTAATCAAAAATGATGCAAAATGTTATTTTTTAAAATGCTATAACTCACAAATTTGAAAAAAAAATGTGTTATTTTTTCAAAAACATATGAACTCTATAAAATCATAAAAATATCAAAAATGACAAAAAAATATTATTTTCAGAAGGTTATAACCCACAAAGTTGAAAGAAAATGAGTTATTTAGTAAAAAATGCAAAATCTATATTCTCTTACAAGTAATCAAAAATGATATAAAATGTTATTTTTAGAAGGATATAACTCGCGATTTTGTAGAAAATGTGTGATTTTTCTAAAAACATGTGAAATTTATAAAATCATAAAAAATATCAAAAATGACAAGAAGTATTATTTTCAGAAGGTTATAACCCATGAACTTATAAGAAAATGAGCTATTCAGTAAAAACATGCAAAATCTATAATCTCTTACAAGTAATCAAAAATGATGCGAAATATTATTTCTTAGAATGCTATATCTCACAAATTTGTAGAAAAATGTGTTATTTTTCAAAAAACATGTGAAATCTATAAAATCATAAAAATATTAAAAATGACAAAAAAATATAATCTTAAGAAGGTTATAACCCATGAATTCGCAAGAAAATGAGTTATTTAGTAAAAACATGCAAAATCTATAATCTCTTACAAGTAATCAAAAATGATGTGAAATATTATTTTTAGAAGGCTATTATTACTCACAAATTTGTACAAATATTAGTTATTTTTCCAAAATATATGAAATCTATAATCATAAAAATATCAAAAATAATGTGAAATATTATTTTTAGAAAGTTATAACCCACGAATATGCAAGAAAATGAGTTATTTAATAAAAACATGCAAAATAAATAATCTCTTACAAGTACTCAAAAATGATGTGAAATGTTATTTTTAGAAGGCTATTACTCACAAATTTATAGAAAAATGTGTTATTTTTCCAAAACATGTGAAATCTATAAATTATAAAAATATCAAAAATGACAAGAAATATTATTTTCAGAAGGTTATAACCCACGAATTTGAAAGAAAATGAGTTATTTAATAAAAACATGCAAAATCTATAATCTCTTACAAGTAATCAAAAATGATATAAAATGTTATTTTTAGAAGGCTATAACTCACGAATTTGTGGGCTAACCCCTACGGAAATATCGAGTTTTCGATATATTTTTTCTATAATGAAATTTGTCCGTTTTAGTATTGTATTAAAATACATTATCACAATCTACAATTATATTTATGTGTTCTAAGCATGTTTTAATGTCACATAGGC
>OVBA01001540.1:0-42889 GCA_900406435.1 Lepidium aucheri | reverse complement strand
CTTATTTGTTAAAATAACTATAACAAACAAAATCAAATTAAGGTTCAAAAATACAACTAATCAAATTAAGGTTGAAAAAAGTAACCAAATCATAAACAAAATCTCTATTAACGAAATTAANAAATCTCTATTAACGAAATTAATAAAAAATTATTGCTACAAAGAGATAAAGATAAGACCAAATCATGTGACAAATCATCTAAACAAATGTTACTCAGACAAATTAATTGGTTAAAATAAATCGACAAATCAAAAAAATCTAAAATTTAAAATCTCTATTATTTTAGAGGAATTACTAAAAATGCCATTTTTGAAATGCACTTTTTCAAAATATACCCCTTAATGACCATATCTCTCTCCTAATTTTCAAAGGAAATGGTAGGTTTTGAAAAGGGTACATGCCATTAGGGGTATTTTTGAAAATCCCCCTTTATTTTATTACGGAAACTCTTATTGTTACGATTTTATTATAATAGAAATCTAAGTTAAAAATATTTTAATATTAAAATTATAACAAATTGGTAATATTATGTTGATAAAAATATTATTAAGAATCAGTTAAAGAATTTTTTTAATTATTAACAAAAGGTAACTTTTTTAATTTATTATAAAATATATAAATTTGTTAACGTTACAAATTTATTATATATAGAGATTTGGATTAGGAATATCTCAGTACAATATTTTTTGTTGTTTTTTATTGCGTTAATCGATAATATTTAAATTAAGTTTCTTATTAAAATCCAAAAAACTTATTTGTTAGAACAAACAAAATCGTATTAAGGTTCTTATCAAAATCTCAACAAAAGATTTATTTTAAAAAAACTAATGAAAATCAAATCTTAATTGGTTAAAGATTTCTTTTTAAAACCAGCAAAAATCAAATTTTGATTGGTCTTTCTAAACCAACAAAAATTAAATCTTAATTGGTTAAAATTTTATTTTTAACAAACAAAATTCAAATCTTAATTAGTTAGAGATTTTTTTTAAACCAATGAAAATCAAATCTTAAATGGTTAAATAGATGTTGTGATAATTGTGATATTTAAATCTTAATTTCAAATTGTTTGAGAATTGTGATAATTGTCCTAGGTGGGTCGGGTCTTAAATAGATGTTGTTTATTAGTTTTTCTATTAGGATTAGGAGGATTGTTTTTAATAAATATCGATTAGGATATATATATAATTATGATAATCTCATAGGATTTGTAATTAATTAATTCATAATAATTAATCTAGATAGTAATAATTAATTAATTAGTTATAGAATCTTATCATAATGTAATTGTGTGACAAATATTATGTGATAATATTTCCTAGTAACAATACAACATAATCCAAAAAAGACAATATAACACGGTATTTATGTTAATGCTATGCTTTGGTTATATAAAAGATACCAAGTATTTTTATGTCCCAGGTAATTATATATAGAAGATATATTAGATAAGAACTTGTGGGATGCATGGGTATTTATGAATTACAGTTTTAAATTATACTGTATACCCGTTTTTTGAATCATAGTGCAGTCATTCTTGCTTGATCTGCAAGATAAGTGTTGGAGGTGGATCCGAGATCCTACTTTGATCCACTGAAAACAACGGGTCGAATATAAAAGAATCACCCAGTTGCAAGCACTAAATCTTCAACTCGGATAAAATATTTGACTCGGCAAAATGTCTTGTCTCGGAAGGTTCCACGAACCTGAAGGGAAGTCGGATGACACATCAACAAACGATAAATGGAAATTTTCCTGTTCCGACATGGAAAACTTCCATGGAAAACTTCTACAGATTCAGTCTTATCAACAAGATTTATAAATCTTCCTTTATTCTCTACACATGTAACCGACTCTATAAACTATAAATAGAGACATAATCCTTGGAAAAAGGGATCGAATTTTTGGCATACTAAGTCTAATAAGAACATCAATTCCGCAATCATTCCTTCTTGTTCTTAGTTAACGTAGCTCTTGCTCCCAATCAAACCTACAAGTGTCCTTGCCCATTCTTTCCTACTCTTTTAATCGGGAACCACCATTTTAGTACTCGTTGTGTTAAGACCGGTTCCAATAGTTGGCATCGTCGTTAGGGAAGATATCAAAGGACATCTTCACAAAAGCAAGAAAAAACTCTGAGAATAGGAAGATGGTTGAAGGAGAAATCACCATAAGCTCACCGGAAAGGAGGGAACCTCTCCCTCACGAGTACGTCGATTTAATGAATGGATCAACCCTGAATTCAACTCGAACTTAGGAAGAGAATCATCAAGAGACTCGGGAAGATACTGATCTTCCACAACAACCACCGGGATCACTGACACTCAGAACTTTAGTGCGAAACCTGATCCCACAGCATGAAGCTTCCGACTGAAGAAACGCTGAGAGGTTCGATTGGCTCGAATCTTGTTTGAATGAGAGTAGTTAACCAACTACACAGGTCAATAGGCCATGCGCGGAGGCATTGGCCAATATTCAAAAACACTATTTATAGATTTACCGAGTCCACAGCAAGCAAACACTTCGGTTCAAGATCACTCTCCTATACCGAATATGTTTGGGCAGCATGGTCAAGTAATGTTGGACGCTGCAGCCATATTGAAGATGATGGAAGACATAAAGCCAAAATTCCATCAAGCTACCAGCTCGGCACCCGAGATAGGAAGGATCCTAGCTCAGGCACAGAACTCGCCATTCGCACTGCGACTAAAGAGAGTCTCGGTAAGCAGAGGATTACGGCTTCGAAGCCCCTCTTATGATGGAAATTCGGACCCTGTGGAATTCATGAGTGCCTTCAACGTCATAATAAACGGTACCAGCTACAACGTGGACAACAAAGATGCAGCTTACTCCCAGCACTTTGCAGAAAATTTGACCAGAGATGCCTTGGTATGGTTCACCAAGCTACCAGTCAGGTTAATCAAAAGCTTCAACCAACTTGCTGAGTTGTTCATGAAGCAGTACGCCTTATTTGTCAATCAAGATACCTTAACTGTTGAGTTGAGATCTTTAAGGCAAGTCTTCGACAAGCCTTTGAAGTCGTATCTTGGAAACTTCAAGAAGATTCCGACAAATACCAAAGTTAGTGATGACATGGCTATTAAAGCCCTCTGAACTGGAATGGTGACTAACGAGGCACTTAAACTGGATCTTTTTGTCAACAGGCCCAATACAATCTCCGACGCCCTTTGCAGAGCGACAAGACATGCAGAGTATGTAGAGGAAAAGAAAATCCTCTCGCAGAACTAAGATACACAGCAAAACTCGACAACTAAAGAGCCAAGAGAAAGGCATTACGAGCCAAGATAGCATAATAGAGGGAAATCGAAGTCAGCAACCACATTTCAAGTTAGGGAGAGCAACATCCCCGTGACAAGTCATTCAACAACACCTACAACCAGAACAAATACTGTGGATTCCACAAGAAAGTGGGTCATTTGACCTTGAAGTGCAAACAACTGCAAGAATTCCTTGCTGAAAAATTCAGTAAGGGAGAGTTAGAGGTTTCAGAGGAAGAAACCTAGAGCTACAAAGCGCAGAAACAGAAAGAAGCCGAACAATGAGAAGCTACTTTCAAGTCGGCAAACCCGAAGGCCGATACCTTGGAAACAACTAAGCAGCAAAAGCCAGAGGGAGACAATGACAGATCGAGCAATCCACAAGTTGTTATCGGTGTAATCATGGGCGGATTGCAATTTTGTGATGACACTATTCGTTCAATTAAGAAGTATGAACGAAAGGTAGTCGCCTCAATCAACCAGGAGCATGTCAAGGAGTGCATACACGTCATAGATTCAGTGATCAATTTCACCGCTGAAGATGTCAAAGGAGTTAGCTTCCCGTATAACGATGCCATAGTTGTCAAACTCCGAGTTACCGACTGTGATGTTTCACGAATCCTCATCGATACTGGGAGTTCAGTGGATATGATATTCAAGGAAACTCTTGATAAGATACCACTACCTGATGTTCAGCTTAAAACTATGGACAGAACCTTGACCGCACTTGATGGAAGCACAATCAATGTGATTAGAACGGTAAAGCTGGTAATCCGAGTTGCTGGGATTACGAGATAGATTAAGCTACTTGTTGTAGATAAACCAACGATCTACAACATGATACTAGGAACACCTTGGATACACACGATGAAGGTTGTGCCCTCGAGCTATAATCAATGTGTTAAAATCCAGATAAATGAAGGAGTCTGCACACTTAAAGGAGATCAAAAGATGGCTAGAACTTACTTCATCGCCGAGTTGAAGTTAAGGAACAAATCATGTATGATCGCCGCATCGATAGGAAGCAGAGTATTAACCAAACCACCTACTCCCGAGAGGCCAGACTAGTCCACTGTTGAACTCATCAACATCAATTCGGTCGACCCAAAAAAATGTGTAAGTATCGGCATAGACCTGAGCAAGCCAATCAAGGAGAAACTGATAAGTCTTCTTGAAGAGAATGTGACGACATTCGCATGGGCACCAAGTTTTATGCTTGGAATCAACCCGGCAATCACAAGTCATAGGCTGAATGTCGATCTGACATATAAGCCAATCAAACAGAGGAGAAGAAAGCTCGGGTTAGAGAGAACAAAAACCATGATCGAAGAAGTCAAAAAGCTAATTGAAATCAGATCAATCACCAAAGTTCAATATCCCAAATGGCTAGCCCATCCAGTAGTCGTTCCAAAGAAGAATGGAAAATGGCGAGTCTGCATAGACTTTACCGACCTCAATAAAGTTTGTCCAAAAGATAGCTACTCGTTGTCGAATATCGACCAAATTGTAGAGGCAACAGCCGGAAACGAACTTCGTTCATTTATGGATGCTTTCTCGGGATATAACCAGATTTGAATGCATATTGACGACATGAAAAAGACTTTGTTCATCACAAAATGAGGCACTTACTGCTATAAAGTAATGCCATTTTGATTGAAGAACGCTGGAACTACCTACCAGCGCCTCGTGAACAAAATATTTGCCGATTAGTTCGGGCAAACAATGGAAGTGTATATTGACGACATGCTTGTCAAGTCGTTAAAAGCGGAAGATCACGTCGATCATTTAGCTTGTTGCTTTAAAACTTTGAATGAATACCAGATGAAGCTCAACCCAGCAAAATGCACTTTTGGAGTTACATCAGGAGAATTCCTCGGATACATAGTCACTCAAAAAGGAATTGAAGCAAATCCAAAACAGGTCCTGGTAATTCAAGAGTTCTCCTCTCTGAAGAATAAGCGAGAAGTGTAAAGGTTGACCGGTTGAATAGCCACCCTGAACCACTTCATATCACGCTTAACCAACAAATGTCTTCCATTCTACAACTTGTTGCGTGGAAATAAAGAATTCAAGTGGGACAAAAGCTGCCAAAAGGCTTTCTCCGAATTGAAAGAGTACCTTTCAACACCACTGAAACTCACCAAACCAGAAAACGGAGAACTAATGTATTTATACATTGCAGTTTCTACCTCGGTAGTTAGTGGTGTACTAGTTCAAGATGATAGAGGAACTCAGTACCCCATCTTCTATATAAGCAAGTCATTAGATAGAGCCGAGTCACAATATCCGACTATAGAGAAGCTTGCGCTAGCAGTAGTGACCTCACCAAGGAAGTTATGACCTTACTTCCAGTCTCATACTATTATAGTGTTAACAAATAATCCACTGCAGACAACACTACATAGTACAAATCAGTCAGGACGACTAACGAAGTGGGCAATTGAGTTAAGCGAGTATGACATCGAATGTAAAGGACGTACAAGTGCGAAGTCACAAGTCTTAGCCAACTTCATAATCGAGCTATTGCCAGATCTAGAGTCTCTAGACACGCCAGAAGATCAAACATGGAAGATATATGTGGATGGATCTTCATCACAACACGGCTCGGGAGTAGGCATCCGACTAGAATGTCCTAGAGGAGAAATCCTAGAGCAGTCATTCTGACTTGCATTCCTAGCTTCAAACAACGAGACAGAGTACGAGGCTCTAATTGCGGGAAGAAAACTGGCTATAGAAGTCAAAGCTATTGATATTAATTGCTATTGCGACTCCCAACTCGTTGTTAACCAAGTAAACGGAGGTTACGACACAAAGAATGATCGGATGGAAGCCTACCTTCATGTGGTAAAAGAGTTAACCAAGGAATTGAGATTTAAGATCAACATAATCTTAAGATCCGAGAACATTTCCGCTGACACCTTAGCTGCTCTTGCATCTATAACAGATCCCGTGCAAAGGCGAATCATCCCAGTGGAAAGCATAGATAGACCAAGCATAAACCCGCCAAAGGGAGATCTAGAACTCATTTTGGCTATAGACGAAGTCAAAGAAGAATCCAATTCTGAGATGGCAGACGCCAAACACAAGGACAAACAAAAAGTGGATTGGCGAGACAAAATCTTAGCTTACATCCTAGACGGCAAAACGCCAGAAGACAGATGGGCAGCGCGCCGGTTAAAAGCCAAGTGTGCTTTCTACGCCCAAGTTGGCGAAAACTTTACCGAAGAAGTACAAACAGAATGCTACTCACTTGCGTTCATGGAAACGAAGTCGACGAAATCATCAATAAGACACACGATGGAGCGGGAGGAAACAACAATAGTGGAAGAACACTCGCTCAAAAGATCAGAACACTTGGCTACTGTTGGCCGACTATGGCACATGATTGCGCTGAATACACTACTAAGTGTGACAAGTGCCAAAGACACGGGCACATTATTCACGCTCCAACAAAGGAGTTAACATCGGTTATAATGCCTTATCCATTCATGTGGTGGGCAATGAATATAGTCAGACCAATACCATCATCATGGCAAAAGAGGTTCATGCTCATCATGACCGACTACTTCTCAAAGTGGGTTAAAGCATAAGCTTACTCTCAGATCAAGGATAAAGATGTAATCAAATTTGTATGGAAAAACATCATCTGCCGATATGGTCTTCCAAACAAGATTGTAACCAACAACGGATCTCAATTCATCTTAGTGAAATTCACCAACTTTTGCGCTAGATGGAATATCTGAGTAAGTAAATCAACGCCATGAAACCCACAAGGAAATGGCCAGGCTGAAGCCACGAACAAACAAATCCTCGATGGTCTAAAGAAACGACTCTCAGATAAGAAGGGAAGTTGGGCTTCCGAGTTGGAGGGCATATTATGGTCACATCAGACTACACCTCGATGATCAACGAGACGAATTTCATTCTCCCTTTCTCGCAGAATGGAGAAAATGGATCCAGCCGAGATAGTTGTGCCAACGCTACGCCATGAACGTCTTTCTGAGAATGAAGACGCTAACAACAATGCTATGGAAAGTAGTATTCATGACTTAGAAGAAGAACACGACGAGACATTTCTTCGAGTACAAAATTACAACAACAAGCTGCAAAGTACAACAACAAGAAAGTACACGGACGACACTTTGTAGTCGGAGATCTTGTACTTTGAAAAATGTTCGAGAACATGGCCGAGTTCAACGCCAGGAAACTTGGCGCAAATTAGGAAGGGCCATACATTATCTTTGAAATCGTAAAGCCAGGAGTCTACAAAATTGCTAGCATGGAAGGAATACCAAGTCCTCGAAGTTGGAACTCCATCAACTTAAAGCGATACTACTACTAAAAGTCGCCATCTAGGCGAATTAGATGCGTCACTTAACGAATCCCTGTCTACTTAATTAGTTATGTAATGAGAACTACGTCTTGGCTTGATCCCTTTGGGGTACGTAGGAAGCTTTTGGGTCCAGCTAAAACTCTATAAAATTTTTATTTGTCTCAAGTCGGCATCTAAAAAAAAAGTTACACCCAATATCTTCACTAGTCGCAAGCCGAGATAAATTCTCACAAAAAATAAATTCAATTTATGTTTAAGCAAAGTCTTAAAACCTCACCGAGCTCAACCTCAAAAGACTTATTCCAAACAAAGAAATTTTACAGAGTCTAAACCTCGAAGAATCCCTGACTAAAGGCTTAGTCCTTATCTCAAATGCCAAGTTCTGAACTCACCGACCCTAATCTTGAAAAACTTAAAATCACTAAGTCTAATTCTTGAGAAATCTCCAACTAAGGTCTAATCCTTATCTCAAATGCTGAGTTCTCAACTCGCGGAACCTAACCTTGAAAAACTTAAAATTAATGAATCTAAATCTCAATCTGAGGCCTAGTCCTTACCTTTAAAATCAAGTTCTAAGCTCACCGAACTCAACCTCGGAAAACATATACAATACTTGATCATTACGAGATTAACTTCTCATAAAACTAGCAGGAATCTAATTCTCACAGGAAGATACAAGGCCTAAAGCTTTGCGTAAATCTTTTGAGATGGAAATCTCACCAAAAAATGGAACAAAGTTCCAAACAAGTTTACGAGATCAATTCTTGTCAAAAAGAAAAACAAAAGCTTTGTACAGATTTGCCGAGATTAAAATATCACTTAAAAGACAAAGAAAAAGCTCTGTACAGATTTGCCGAGATTAAAATCTCACTTAAAAGACAAAGCAAAAGCTTTGTACAGATTTGCTGAGATTAAAATATCACTTACAAGACAAAGCAAAAGCTTTGTACAGATTTTCCGAGATTGAAATCTCACTTACAAGACAAAGCTTTATACAGAGTTACAAGATGAAAATCTCAAACAAAGTCAAAACGTAGATTCTGAACAGATAATCGGAAATTCTTTAGACCAAGTTTTACGAATATGGTTTCTGTGTTCGAACTTCTTTGAACTCAAACTGAGTCCTAAAATCTCAGCTTTAAAGTCGCATAACAAAAAATTCTCTTCCCAAGCTAAAACGAGATCAAACGCTCTAAACGCGGGACAAAATTTCTCTAAACGTGCAAAAAACAAGAAAAGGATCTAGGGAACCAGAATTTGTTAAATGACGAGTCAAATCAGTTAAACAATTATTTCATTCATGATCAAATTTTGTTTTATTTACACAGGAAAAATATTTACAAAAAGCACCAAGTGCGAAAAAGTATGTACAACTCCTAAAAGAAGCCAAGCAACAACTATAAAAGAAGACTACAACAAAGCCTAAAGAAATTACGGTGCTTCTGTGAGTCCAGTTTGGCCAGCATTGGAGGCTTCTCAACTTCAAAAACTGGGACGACCAAGTCCCTCGAAAGCACAGGCGTCAAGCTCTCCTTATTAACGAGCTCCTTGAACTCGTTCACTTTGGCAGTCATCAAGTCAATGACGGCAGGAGGGATGTCGACACCACACTTGGAAAGCACTTGGATAGCGTTTGCCAACCCAACAAACTGGGCATACAACAAACGAGTCTCTAGGTTCCTGTCAAGATCGTTGAACCAGGCATTAATACGGTCAAAACGACCAGACAGACGCTCACGATGAACCTTAAAATTTCTCAGGTTCTCAACGTTTAATGCCTGGCGGAGTCGAGAATCAAAGACCCCCCTCACCAAATCCAACTCGTCTCGCAACCTCAGTACCTCGTCATTAGCCGTCTCGGCAGATTTGAAGGCGGCACCCCGGTCAAAATCAGCACAATCTAGCGACTCTGACAGTTCCTCATTTTGAGCTACCAAATTGAGGACGTTTTCGCGCTCAAGTTTTAACTCATCTTTGGTACGGGCGAGTTCCTCCTTGGCGGCAGAAAGTTCAAATCGTAATTCTACTACTTCAAGGTAGTCCTCAGCAACTCGGGTAGGCATACCCCTACCCCTTCCATGAGAAGAACCCGCGGAACATCTCCTACCGCCTCCCCTTGGAGAACCAATCCTCAGCGGTGCATCATTCCTCACCTTCTTAACAGGTCGTGAATCCCCATGACCAGACCTTGAAGGGACTTCCACTATGTCCGAAAATGGAGCAGCCACGGGTTCAAAAACCCTAGAAGATCGAACATTTAAACCCTCAAGTGCTGAATTGACACAGCCTCAACGTTAGGAAGTTTAAAATCATCAAAACCCATTTTCAAAGATGAATGAAGAAGAGAAGTTAGAAAAACTTAAAGAACTTTGAAGATAGAAGAACTCGGAAGTCGTTTAAGCAAGATTGTACAGATGAAAAGTGAATGGTAAAAGAAGAAGAAGCACTATATTTATAGAGAATTACTGAAACACGAAGCGACGCAAAACTGTAATTATAACTGGGCGGGAAGTAATCAAAGCAACGCCACGCGGTAATAATGATGATTTGAGTAAAACCGAGGCGACTGTACAACTAGACCACTGGAAAGCTGACCCGTGGACCGAAGATTCTGGAAGATGAAACAACCTTTTCGACTCGGAAATTCAGCACTAGAATTTTCCGAGTCAGGAGGAGGGACAATTGTTGGAGGTGGATCCGAAATCCTACTTCGGTCCACTGAAAACAACAGGTCGAATATAAAAAAATCACCAGGTTGCAAGCACTAAGTCTTCAAGTCGGATAAATTGTTTGACTCGACAAAATGTCTCGTCTCGGAAGGTTCCTTAAACCTGAAGGGAAGTCGGATGACACATCAGCAAACGATAAATGGAAGTTTTCCTATTCCGAAATGGAAAACTTCCATAATCTAGCACGAATCTTAACAGATTCAGTCTTATCAACAAGATTTGTAAATCTTCCTTTATTTCTACACATGTAACCGCCTCTATAAACTATAAGTAGAGGCACAATCCTTGGAAAAAGAGATCGACTTTTTGGCATACTAAGTGTAATAAGAACATCAATTCGGCAATCATTCGTTCTTGTTCTTAGTTAACTAAGCTCTTGCTCCCAATCAAACCTACAAGTGTCATTTCCCATTCTCTCTCACTCTTTTAATCAGGAACCACCGTTTTAGTAGTCATTGTGCTAAGACCGGTTCCAACAATAAGCGTCTCGTGATCATCAATTTGTAAACTCTAACCTGTGATTATGGGTGTTTGAATCATTAATATAGAATTGTTGACCAAAAGAATTTAAAAAAGAAACAATAAAAAAATTTATAAGTTAAACTAATATTTACATATCTCTTTTATTTAAAGTTTTATAAGCAAATAAATTTTTAACTTATATTTTTACACAAATCTAATAATATTTTATTGTATACTCAGTATGAGATAAATATATGTGATTATTTTTATTTTACAATTATAAATGAAAATAATTATTTACAAATTTTTTATGTTAGAATTGTGAATTGAGATAAATATTTTGTAGTAAAAATATAAAAATTTTAGTACATATATATTTTAAAAAATATAAAAAATACTTCAAAGTTTAGTATCGTTAGATATAACACATGAAAATATCATGTTAATGAGTAAGTTTGAGATCCAAATTTACATAATAACATAGGATAAGAATTTGATTGTATCTTTTTTTAAATAAAATATAAATACGGAATAATTTTTAATCGTTGATTTGACATGTGGAACAATCTTGTTGATTAGTAACTTTTGAAACTCAACTTTATATAATAACAATAAGATATCATGTTAATAATAGTAAAATTAAATAATGATACATTTAATTTAAGAGATTTTTCATGGAGTAGCCACTTTGAGAATATAATTGTAAGGATGAGCCCCTTTTACAGATCTTTTAACGAATACATCTTTTGTAAATATTGATTAGAAGGCGTTTTACCAAAATTACCCTAGCACAAGTGACTGTGTAAAAATGTGCGGGAATAATGAGATGATTCAGAAGGTGACGTGTATTGATAACAATGAACAAAAACAACAAATACATTAAGTTCAAAAGGGTTGGTGGGCTGATACGAAAAATTTGGCCCAACAGAAAGACGTTTATCATAGTAACATTGTGTTCAAAATGGTTGGTGGACATATTTAATAGAGTAGACAAAAGTGTGGGTGGACATGGAAAGTGGCAGTTTGAAATCGTGCAAATGTTAGATTGGATTCTTGCAGGTGGTTCGGTTGTGTCCAGAGCCCATGCATAGACTGCACTTTTAGACATATTTGTGGAGGACAAAAATATGCGATTGTGGACATAAATATGCATTGTGTCCGTATATGAAGGTTGTCTCCTATATGACTTACACATATACATGGCCAGAGAACAACTGTGGAAAAATCTGTGAATCTTGTACCTAAACCGATTTAAAAATACAATTCAAGGGTTGTGGGTAGGTTTAGGGACAAACAATGGGGATAACATGATCTGACATGAAGAAACATGAATGACAGTGTGATAAATGGAGCTAGGGTTCAGAAATTGTAAAACTGAAACAACAATTTAACCACGGGGCAAAAAATACAGGGAAATGAGAGAAAGATGTAGTGGAGAAATTGTGCATGCAAAATTAGAAGCTATTATTGTCGATTGAACCTAAAGTTGGTCCTAAATTGTCGATTGAAGCAGTGGGGATGATGGTGTGCGAGTTTGAAAGCGGAAACACGAGGACGATTACTCATAAGGAAGAGGGAGAAATAGAGATTTATAGAGAGAAAACGAGCAAAGAAAATCATAGCCGTGATGGTGGAAGTAGAAAAGTCGACAGGATGAAAAAGAGAGCGAAGAGAGAAACTCAAGTTGAGAGCGTGTAGAAAATGAAGAGTTTTGAAACTGAATAGTTTTTGTAAATTTAATGAAAGAGTGAATTAGTAATTTTGGATGATGTGAGAAGATGAGAGAGTGGAAAATACTTAGTTTAAGAAGAAGGAAAAAGTGGGTCTTGTAGGTATAAAACTTAAAAATGATTATTTTGTGTAATTAATTCTAAATTTAAAGTCTTTACCCTCTTTGTTTGTTTGCATTGATTGATTTGGATGTAAAATAAGGAGAATGAATTAAGTTGGAGAGAGTCTGAAAAGTTGGAGAAAATTGAAAAATTGTCTATGTGTTTATTTATATACTAGATGATTACTCGTACGATGTATGAGATTATTTTTTTTGCAAAATAAATATACATTTAAAGTTATATATCTAATATTTATATATGTGATATTTGCTTGCTTTATATTTATTTTATGGTTTGATTTGTATATGCAATTTATTATTATTATATATACGTAAAATACTAAAAATCATTTTATAACGATGATTCATGTTTTGCACAAAATATATTTTTTGGATCCATGTTTATTAAAGTTTCATACATTACAAAATTTTTTTAACTCATGTTCATTTAGGGTTTTAGACACGTGGTTATTTAGATTTGTAGATTTGTGTACGTTCATTTAGGTTTTTGTATTCGTGATCATTTAAGTTCTTAGACCCACATTCCTTTAGGTTTTTAATTCATGTTCATTTAAATTGTTAGACCTGTGTTTGTTTAAATTTTAAATTTAAGTTAATGATTCGTTCATTTGCCATAAATTTATAATTTTTAGTAAACATGAAATAACAAAATCTAAAAAACTCAAAACATTTAAGAAAATAAGTATATATATTGTTATATTTTGATATGAAATGACAAGAATTTAAGCAATATTTTTATTTAGATTGACTCATAATTATTTTTGGTTCTTAGACATGAGTTATTTGAAAGTGGTCTTTAGCTTAGTGGCAGACGGTAAGTTCACTAAAGGCAGGCGCACTTGCACATCCAGAGATCGAGTCTCGTCGCCTGCATTATACAGGAACTTGGCTAATGGGCCGGCCAGTTGTGGCCCAATGTTGACAAAAAAAAATGTTGACAAAAAAAGACACGAGTTATTTAAGTTTTTAGCTTTATGTTCATTTAGATTTTTATATCCATATTTATTTTAGTTCTTAAACCCATGTTTATTTAACTTTTTAGACTCATGTTTACTTAAATTTTTAGATTCGTGTTTATTTAGGTTGTTAGTTAGAATCGTGTTCGTAATAATCGATTTTTAAGGTGGCTTAAATCGGTTTTGTATATTTTTAATTAATAATATTAATTTAAGAAATATAATTAAAAAGTTAACATCGATTATTAAGAATTTTTTCTACTTCAAAAAAGTTTTGTTCTTTGATAAGATATTTGAAATAAATATGACATAAATTCAAAAATTATTAGTTGATACAATTTTTAATTGTTGGCATATCATATCTCAAACATTATTTTAAAATATTGATAAATATATTATTGAAGTTGGTTTTAATTATTTTTTACTATCGATATATATATATATATATATATATATTTAATGTTGAATGTGTGTTTCTACTATTGTCAACAAAAAATATTCAAAATTTAAATCGTTGGTAAGTAATTGACTTTTTAAGGAAACTTGGTGTTGTATTTTCATGAAAAATATATTTATTTAAAGAAAAATTTCAAATATAATTATTTAATATTAATGATTTGTTGAAGCTAAAATAATTTAATTTTAGTAACTATATCAAAAATATGTTAAGTTTATATCTAGGAATGAATAAATAACTAATAGCTGTCTTTTTTTTTGTCAACAAATAACCATTTGATCGACAATAAGATCCGATCCATAGCTTAAGTTCTCCAAATGGAGCAGGATGTGATTTAAACCTACCACCTCATGTCTAGCAAATCAGGACAAACCAACTAGATCACCTATTTCTTGGCACTAATAGTTGTTTATATATGGTACACAAAATATTAATTTGTGTTTATATATATATATATATATTGAAATCTTCGTTTACGAATCTATAACATTTAATATTATTTGAGTGGACATAGTAAGTCTGTTTTTTATATTTCATTAATAATTAAAAAAATATTATTAAGGAATACCAATGATATTTTTATTTAATGATAATATAAAAGGTAAAATGTATTTAATACCCAAATAAAAAAATTAAATTAATAATTATTGGTAATTGTTTGTGCCATGGTAATATATTAAACATGGTTAGTGTCTTATGTATTTCACAAATAATTAATAAATTAATTTGTTTAGAAAACTTGATTCTATTAATATTTAATGTTGATATAAAAGGCAAAAATATTTAATATCTCAATAAATGAATACTTTAAATCATTGGTAATTATTTATATCACGGTATTATATTTATATAGGATTAAATAACTCACCTTTTAGAACCTTGTATTGTTTTCCTTTTGTTTGATAAAAAATATATCACTAATATATGTTTATAAAGGGGTAGTTGCAAAATTGATCCATTGACTTGGGTCAATTGCAAAACTAACATCCTTTTTGTAACTTTTCTTTCGATTTTATTCTTATTTTCCCCATAATTTCGATTTTGGCATCAATTTTTTAGACTTATTTTAGATGTTCTTCACAATGAAAACATCTAAAATAGGTCCCAAATCTCAAATATTTACAAAATTGTCATTTTCTTCAGTTCTCCCACCCACTATTACCAACCTAAACTGAAGGTCTAAATGCACCATCACCAACCAATTTTCACCTCATTATGATTATTCACCAATTCTAACCTAACAATCTCTCATTCTCTCTTCAATTATATCTAAAAAACTTACTAATTTTTGTTTTCAAGTTCTTGAAATTTTTAATCTTTCATTTTTGGTGCTATTTGTAGTATAGAGTAACGATTTAAAGCTTATTTCGAGATTCTGGGCATTCAAAAAAAGGTAAACATGATGTTAACTCAAATCTACCTAAGTTCTTGAAGATTTTCAAAAATTTACATAGAGTAGACTTCAGTTGAAGTCTATTGACAACAATATAATTTTCTTGAAGTCTACTAGTCAACGCAAAAATAAATTTTGCAATTGACCAAATTTTTGGGTTACAAGAGTACACTACAAATTCGGGATAGTTTTGCAATTGACAACAGTTTGAATTTTTCACTAGACTTCACATGATTTAAGTATACTTCCCTTGATGTCTGCATATGTCACATGAAATCTACTTTTTTCTAAGGGGGTTAGTTTTGTAATTGACTAAAAATAGCAAATATTGACCAAAATATTAGTAGACTTCATGTAATAAGTAGACTTCACAAGTAGGTTTCAAGTGAAAACTAGACTTTAGGAGTAGATTTCAAGAGAAGTCTACAAATCTCACAAACTTCACCTGAAGTCTATTTTAAAAAATTAAAATGTTCATTATTTATTAATATAAAATAGAATTCAAGAGAAGT
This sequence comes from Lepidium aucheri, assembly GCA_900406435.1. Classification (NCBI taxonomy): domain Eukaryota; kingdom Viridiplantae; phylum Streptophyta; class Magnoliopsida; order Brassicales; family Brassicaceae; genus Lepidium; species Lepidium aucheri. The sequence goes on along the minus strand of OVBA01001540.1, from coordinate 26,919 downwards.
CTACGCTACTTTCAAAGTAGACTTCTTGAGCATGCTTCATAATAAAAGTCAAATTTAGTCAACTCCAGAGTAGACTTCAACAAAAGTCTGCTAAAATATGTACTTTTCTTGGGAATTCAAGTAGACTTTCCTAGAAGTCTACTACTATAGAGTAGACTTCATTTTGAAGTCTACTCAAAAAGTCAACATTTGGACAACTGCAAAACTAACCCCATTTTCAGAAATGAAGTCTACTCCGAAAAGTTAATATTTGGTTAATTGCAAAAATAACCTAAAGAAGTCTACTCGTACTAAAGTAGACTTCATTTGCAGTCTGCCTTTTCTTAGAGGAGACTTCAAAAGAAGTCTACTTTTTCAACACATACTTTATTTGTAGACTTCAAAAGAAGTCTACTTCGTCCATTTTGTAAAAATGCATTTAAACCATGTTTTTTTTGTATTTTTTCTATATTTTTTTGATACTTTTATTGCTTTTGTACGAGCCTTACTTGGTTATATATTACACTAAATTCTGTGTAAATTTTAGGAATACTATAGGTAGTTAGGTCATTCTAAGTATACTTCAGATGAAGTTAACGAAGTCTGCTAGTTATATAGTAGACTTCATATGGAGTCTCCTTTTTTTTGATTAATAAACTATATATCTAGCTTTTTATCTGTTATTAATGTTGTTCAATGGAACTCTACTCTCTCTTCTCTTCCATTATTTCACTTATAAGCAAAACATTTTGCAGCAGCTTTACTTCATTGCCTTCAAAAGCACCACCATATGTTGACAAAACCATCTTCTTTATGCTTTCAAGTACAGTCTCATCAAGTGTACTTCATTGTTGCATCATGATTGGATTTTGTGTATCATTAACTTGTCTTATATCTAATTAGTTGAATTTTTATCTCTCCAAATATAGCTTCCACAAAGGAGTTTTTCCACTTTGGTGTCGCAATCTTCCATGTAATAACACTGCTTTGTATAATGCATGTTTTCACTTATTCAACTCGAGCATGTCATCTCTCTGCATCATTTTGATCTTAATCTATTAAGACTCTAAAACAATCAGTTATGTAATCATATTTGTTCAGTTTCAGGCATTATTTTCGAGGAATGAGCTATATAGATGCACATGTTTATAGACTTGGTTTTGTTCTTACCAAAACCATAACTTGTTGGTTATGTCTCCTATATGGATTCAGTTTCAATGGTGATGTTCTCAACGTTTGAGCATTGGTGAGTTTGTATATCAAAACATCATCCAGAGAAAAAGAAGCAAGATTGCTCAAGGCTCAAGGTTGAGGCTGAAACATCTGGCTCTGTCCTCGGGTTCAGATGTCGAGGACTACCTGCGAGGCCTGCAAAGATAGAAATAACGACTTTGTTAATACTTTTTGAGCTTGGTTCTTAAAGATCCAAGCTTTTGGAGCAGAGACAAGTGTTTCAGTGCAATCAACACACAAACTTGATCCTAAGACTAATAGATTATAGATTGTAATAAGCTAAATTCCTATTTGGAAACGGTGCCAATTTGATAAAAGAAGTTTTTGCGGTTTCTCCTATCAAATCATTGAGTAAGGTAAGTGAGAGTGAAATGTCAAAAAATACTCGGAATGGCTTACTAGCAACCTATCTATGACCACGTCCTAGTTCAAGTGAATCTAAACATTCTGTCATAATGCTAGATCATAGATAAACTAGACCAACAATTGAGCATAAATGACAAAATAAGCTACAAGACAAAATTAATTAAGAATATGAACAGTAAAACAGAGAGTTGGCTATAAAATAGAGTGATATTCAAAATAGGGTTTCAACAAATAAGAAAGGAGGATCTAAAGGATTGGGTGGTTGATCGGCAATGAACTCGGGGATCTCCGTCGCCGGATTTTTTTTGAGCGATCTCTAGACTAGGAAATGGGCTAGATCAACCCGCTCTCGCAGAGTAGATCTTGATCCGAACCGGCTGCCATTCGGATTTTGCCACGATCTAACTGATCCGGATGCATAAAGCTTGGCCTAAGTTTGTCAAATGGCCGATCCGCATATTAGATCTCTCTTCGGTGGATCGAACCATCTTTAGTAAGGATCAGGACTTTTATTTCCGTTAGCGCTAGCTTCTGGTCATGACCGAATCAGATCTCGGCTGATCAGGAAGAGATAGGCTTTATGCACAACCTTACTAGAAGGGATCAGTGTTAATGATCGGCTAGCTAGGCGAGGGAATCATCAATTTCACCTTCGATCTCCTCATCCTTGAGATCCAAATGGATCTACTCGCTCCTCATTTTGAGAGCGATGAGAAATGGGGTAGATCCCGATAGCATAATCAAAGAAGAAAAACTAAGATGCAGAAGTAAAGAAGTAGAGCAAACAATAATCAACTAATTCATTCCATCATCAACCACTAAATCGTAAACAAACCTTAGAGTAAAGCTTAAAATGAAAATGGCATAAAGATAGAGTTTTTTTCGTCTAAAACAGCAAATGATGACATTAGAGTCATTAGAGGGGTATTTATAGGGTCATTCTCATAACCCTAATGGTCAAACCAACCTAAGTCGGTCAACCAGGCAGTCTGCGAAGCTTCCCTCGGAGTTCTTGTGCGAGCTTGAACTACAAGGAATAATTCATGTCTTTGTCCTCATGGTTTCCGTCTGAGTTGTTGCTCTGAGTATGATCCTTGAAGAGAAAAGAGCTAAGTCTTTACTCTGCACCAGTCTTCCCTCGTGATAGATGGATTGAGGCAAGTCCTTTAGGTGGCCTTCGTTGGGGTTCTTCCGATCTTCCTTGCATACGAGCTTCGAGGTGGAGGTCCGAGGGGTACACGATCCTTCTTAACTTCTACTCCCTTAGGCATTCCAGCAGCTGCTCCAATGCTCCTTAGCTCCATTTTAGCTCCTTTTCTGCTCTTTTTACCTGAGTAAACTCCAAACTCCAAATGCAAATGAAAAAGTGCAAAACAAGCCTAAACGGTTCTAAGAACAAGGAAAAACTATCTAGGTGAATGCAAAACGACCAAAAATAAGACTCTAAAAACATCAAAAATCACACACATCAGATGCATTAGCTCCATGGGGTGAAGGAGGTGTGGCATTGGTACCATCATTGGATCCTTCAGGAGTTGTGTTATCTTCCATCTCGATCTGTTCTGAGTTTTCAATCTGAATCTTTTCCCTTTGTTATCTCAGTTCTCTTGGAAGCAAATGGATGTTGTCCAAATATCTGAGCAGTTTCTGATTTCCCTTTGATCTTGTCTGAATCAACCTCAGAAAACCAACTCAGAAGGTGGAACTTGACTCATAGAAGTCAAGTTGTAATGGCGAGTTCTAGAGAAATTACAATAGAAAATAGGCCTCGCGGTAGGTTCTGTGAGTTCCATTGTTGAGTTCTCCTGTAACACACCAAAAACGGAGGAAACAAGTTAGTAACACCTATTTCAATGAAGAGTAATCGTAACTTGGTCTCAGGAGATAAAAATTTCTGAATGTAACAAGGAAAACACCCAGTTAAGAACGGCGCCAATTTGATAACAATGTTTTTACATGTAGCTATCAGATGCCTTTGTAGTATAAAAGGCTATCGAACCAAATAGGTGGCTTGCTACCACTCTGAACATAGAGAATCTACCTAATCCAAGCCAGACATAAACAATGATTCTGTCACAATAACAATAGCAGCAACTAACATGAAATAAAATAAAGGGCAATAAAACAAAGCAATAAGAAACATAGTAATGAGCTAAAAACAGAGTAGGGAAACCAACTTACAATATGCAATAAAATGGGTCTGTGAGGAGAGTGGGGTAATCGATCTATGCTTATCCAGAGTTCTTATCTTTTCTCTAACAACCTAAACGGGTGCTCTCTATGCAGTAGATTCAATCAACAAATATCAAGTCATTTTCATGATCATAGAATTCAATCTGAATATAACCTAACCCAAATCTCTTTGGCGATCCTTTATTCAGATTGGCATTAAGAAACAATCTAAAACAGCCAATAGACTCTCTAAACTACCAATCTATTGGGTTAGAGAATCCTATCCTATATCTAAGTTCATTCAAGCATTTTAACAAACACTTTTTGGGTGCAGAATGCAAAGATTATATTTCAAGTGATCAAATTGAAATAAGCATTAAGAACACCTAGGAATAGAGAGATTTCAGCAAGAATTACTCAAACAAGAGAGAAAAAACCCATATCTGCAATGATCTAACCCATCTCTTCACAAAACCCTAAGGGATCTAATTACTAATCATGGAGGAAATCATAAACCCAAAAATCAAAATGCAAGATATAGTTAGAAAAGCAAAAGAAAATGATAAACAAAGGTAAATGCAGATATCTGATTAATTCAATGAACCATCAAAGATCTAACATCAAAGTAGCAAATAAACTTAAGAAAAGAGAGAAAATACTACTTGGAAATCTACTAGAAATGGAAATAAAACGTGTTCATAAGTTTGTGGGCTAAAGGAATATTCATAGCCACTTACACATAACCTAGAAAAGTCAACACGGACTAAAAAGTCAACAAAAACGAAAAGAAGGTAGAGTACTCGAAGCTGCACTGAGTAGTGAGGTGAAGTCGTGTCTTGTTCCTCAATAATGCCAAAACTTGCAAGTGTTCGATCAAGTCACAAATTCGAGGTATCAAAGATCTTCAGAACGGGGAGAGCATGCGGTAATCAAGTCAAGGCTTGGGTTTGAGCTGTGTGAGATCTCGTACCTAGCTGCTTCCTTTTATCCTTCCTTGCACTCCAATATGGTCCAAACAGCTCCTTATGTCCATTTGCAGCCAAAACATTCCAAAAAGCCTCCAAAATACCTAAAATCACTCCATATGTAATGCAAGTGTAGAATATGCAATATGGACCTAAAAATACCCTAAACGGATGGAAGTACTATGGATATGGATGAAAATGAGCTAAATAATGGTCCTAAAACATGATAAAATGCAGGCATATCATTAGGTTCCATTCACAGCCGTTCTGTGGTGGTAATGCTTGATAGCCGTGCCACTTATAACTTCATCTGACCCGATTTAATTCGCTGTTTGAAGCTAAAATATGAAACTCATGATTCTTTGGAAGTGAAGTTGGTAGACGGTTTTATAGTTCAGGGACTTGGTGTTTCTAAAAATGTTGCCATGCAAGGGGTCAATTTTCTGCAGATTTCATCGCCTTAAAGCTGGATAATGCAAATATAAAACTTGGTATTCAATGGCTTCGAACCATTGGTACTTGTGAGGTGAACTATGACATACATGATTTAGCTTTTAACTATCATGGGCCACGGCCAACGTTTCTTCTTCAAAGGCGATGTTGATCTTCATTTAACCAAATTATCTCTTCGCTCCTTGCAATCTATAAATCTGTCACAACCTAAGTCAGTTGTTTTGCAGAAAGCTAAACATTTTCCTTTCCATTTGAGTATGCAGATTCCCTTTGTGATAATTGATGTTTTGAAAGAGTTTCATTATATTTTTCAATTTCCTATTGGCTTACCTCCATTAAGAAACCGTGAGCGTAGTATAGTGTTGAAAGCTGGTAGTGGTCCCATTAATGTGCGGCCATACATATGTCATCATACTCACAAAGAAGCTATTCACAAGTGAATGAGATGTTAGTTGCAGGAATTCTTTGACCAAACTGTAATCCGTACTTCAGCCCCATACTTTTGCTAAAAAAGAGCAAAGTTGGCACTTTTATGTGGATCAGCGCGCGCTTAATAGAGTTGAATTCTGGATAAGTTTCCCATTCTGATGATTGGCTAACTGCTTGATGAAAACTTCATGGTGATAAAAGTGGTTTTCGAAATTGGATTTGAGATCAGGGTACTATCAGATTCGGATGCAACCAAGATATGGAAAAGACAACATTCTGAACTCATGATGGTCACTACGAGTTCCTTGTCATGTCTTTTGGGTTCACATACACGCTTACAACATTTCAAGCCTTAATGAATGAGATTCTCTGCTCTTATCTTCAAAGATATGTCTTAGTTTTCTTTGAAGACATACTCATTCAAGTTCATCTCTTGCTGAACATGCTGATCAATTGCGTATTGTACCGTAGATTTTTAACCAATATTATCTATTTGCTAATCAAAAGAAGTTTACTTTTGCTAATGATAGTTTGGAATACTTGGGCCATGTTATTTCTTTTTAGGGAGTGGCATTGGTCCTTCTAAAATCGCTATGATTAAGGTTTGGCTAGTTCCAAAAATTGTGAAAGAATTACGCAGTTTCTTGGCATTGACAAGTTATTACCATTTCTTTGTTAAAGGTTATGGTTTTGTGGCTAAGCCTCTGACAGAGTTACTTAAAAATATAAGTTCTTATGGTGTTTTCTAGCTCAAGAGGCGTTTGAAAAGTTGAAAACTTCCATGATTTCAACTTCAGTTTTGGCTCTGCCAAATTTCAGCGAGTTGTTTATTGTGGAGTCAGATACATCTGAATTTGGATTAGTTGCAATTTTGATGTAGCAATTGCATACTATTTCTTTTTTCATATACAATTTATCCGAGAAAGAGTTGTAAACCGGTGTAGGAGGAAAGTTGATGGCAATCGTGTTTGCCATTCAAAAGTGGCAACATTATGTACTTGGTCGTCATTTTGTGGTGCATACTAATTAGAAAAGTTTGAAGTACTTGTTGGAACAACGAGAAGTAACTCTTAACTATCAATGGTGGTTGATCCGTTTACTGGGGTATTACTTTGATATTAAATACAAGCAGGGCAGTGAAAATCAAGTGGCTAATTGGTTGTCATGGATTATTGATTATCACTCTAGTTTTGCAATTGCTCTTCTTCTGTCATTAACCTTTCCTTCTAATCTTCAATTGTAGGACTTGTATTCTGAATTGACGTGAATGCTGGTATGCAATCATTGCTTCAACAACTTTGTGCAGGGATACTTCCATAACCTGGTTTTTCCTCACCACATTCCTCTCATTTTCAATAATTTCATGCATGTTTAACATTGGGTCACTCCGGTTCACTAAAAATGCTCAAATGCATTTGATCTCTTTTCCATTGGACTGGCATAAAGAAGAGGATTCAGACTTTTGTTGGCCGAATGTTTAGTGTGTCAGACTCACAAATATTCGACATTACAACATGCAGGTCCTCTTCAGTCTATTCCTGTTTCCTCTCAAATTTGGCGAGACATTTCATGGATTTTGTCAAAGGATATCTGGTGTCTTATGGTGTTAATGTGTTGATGGTGGTTGTGGATCATCACAGTAAATACTCTCATTTCCTGACACTAAAACATCCTTTCTTAGCCGCTGATGTTCCTAAGATGTTCATTTCTGAGGTGGTCAAGCTTCATTGTTTTCCTCAGAGCATCATCTCAGATCGTGACAAGGTGTTTGTGAGCCAACTGTGGCGTGATGAAATGTTGGCTGACATTAAATCTCATTTAGCTCGTGCACATGATATAATGAAGAACAATACAGATAAGCATCATCATGATTAGGTGTTTGCTGTTGGTGATTTAGTGTTCTTGAAACTTTGGCCTTATAGACAACAATCTTTAGTCGCCATATCTGTCAAAAACTGACAGCTCGCTACTATGGTCCCTATGAAGTTCTTGCTCAGTTGGACGAGTAGCTTACTGCTTACATCTGCCTGAATCATCAAAGATTCATCTGGTATTCCATATTTTCAGCTGAAACTAGTATCAGGCAAATCTCATGAGGGTTCTCCCTTGCCCTAATATGTTTTTGTTGATGATGAGGTGATTGTTCCTGAACATATTCTAGCTACTAAGTATGATTCTGAAATCAATCTCATGGCTTTGGCGCATGGGCTGGGTTGTCTAGTCATGAGAATTCGTGGCAGAGGGTTCAACTACTTCGTACTACATTTTGATTTGTTGCACTTGAGGAAAAGCTGGATCTTGCCCAATGGGGTATTGATATGCCTCTTATGGCGTATGTTCGTAAGTGTAATAAGAAGATTACATAACAAGAAGGTTCACATAGATATGAGAATGAAGCACTTGAGTTGGCTCTTTTTTTACTCGTTTGATTGGGTCTTGTGTTTGTCTTTTGACTTCATGAACTATTTAGCGTTTGTTTACAATAAGTGGGCCTTTATAAGTGAGTTTATTCACTGTTGGTTAATTCCTTGATGAACAAGCTATCTCTTTAATAAGTGTTAGTTAGTTTAGAGATAGGATAAGATCTCTAGTAAGAGTTAGTTACTTAGAGATAAGATCAAATCTGTAAATTTCATTCATGGCAATTAAACTATAAATAAGGAGCTTAAGGAGGTTTGTTCCTTAAGACTTTAGAAAGCAAAGTTTAGGTTTTGAGAGAGTTTCCTAAATCAATAAGAAGAGAATTTCTTATAATCTATAGTGTGCAAATCCGATTGACTTGAATTGGTATCAGAGCCAGGTTTTGATCCATCAAGCTAATCAACAATGGGATAAGTGACTCAAGTTCAATCTCGAAGCAAAGACCCAGGTGTGCCTTCGATACAATGTCTGATGCTTACCTCTACAAACTACACGGTCTGGTCAATGCGAATGAAGATCACGCTGCATGTTAGTGAAGTTTGGGAGAAAATAGAAACAGGCTTGATAGACCCAAAGAAGAATGATGTTGCGATTGCTCTCTTGTTTCAGTCCAAACCGGAAGCTCTCATCTTACAAGTAGGAGATCAAGGAACAACTAAGGAGCTTTGGGATGCAATTAAAACTTGCTACCAAGGTGCAGATCATGTTAAGGAGGCTCGCTTACAAACCCTAATTTCTGAACTTGATAAGTTAAAGATGAGTGATTCATATTTGGTGGATGGTTTTGATGGAAAGATTTCGGGAATAGCAGCTCAATCCGCAGCCCTTAGAGAGACAATCAATGAAACAAAGATGGTTAAGAAGTTTTTAACCGGACTTCCTAGACATAAATTCATTCATATCGTGGCTTCTCTAGAGCAAGTACTAGACTTAAAGAAAACTAGATTTGAAGACATAGTCGGAAGGATAAAAGCTTGTGAGGAAAGAATTAGTAATGAAACTCATGGTGACGAACAAGACAAGCTTATGTACTAAAATCAAACATCCCATGGTCGAAGTGAAAATTCGAGTGAAAGTGGAGGAAGAGGTGGAGGAAGAGGTGGCAATAGTCGAGTACGAGGTAGAGGAAGAGGACGCTCTAATGGTCGAAGTAATCAAGAGGATTACAAAGAACCAAAACAGAATATTAAAAAGGATCGATCAAGAGTGATTTGTTGGAGATGTGATAAACCTGGACACTTTGTCTCAGCTTTTGTCCTGATAGACCACGAGAACAACCATAAGCAAATCTCAATAAGTATAAAGATGAGGAAGGAGAAGAAGTTGAAGAAGAATCTCTCTATATGCATGAGACTGTTTTCTTAAATGAAGACAAGGTATTTCCTCATAATTATGATACCGATAGAGATGAATCAAGCATGTGGTATCTAGATAACTACGCAAGTAACCATATGACCAGAAACAAATAATTGTTTTATAAGCTTTATGAGGAAGTAAAAGGAAAAGTTCGCTTTGGAGATGATTCGTATGTTGATATACTTGGCAAAGGAACAATTGTTTTCATCGGGAAAAATAAAGAGAACGAGAACTTAAAGATATCTATTACATTCCTGATCTTAAACATAATATCATGAGTCTTGGTCAAGCTACAGAAAATGGATGTGAAATAAATATGAAAGGAGATCAATTGACTGTGAGAGATCCGAAAGGGAGATTGTTGCTTCAAGTCACAAGATCTACAAATCGACTTTACAAAGCTTCTTTGCAAGTTTTGTAAACAGAGATGCTTTCTTGTCAAAGAAGATGATATCACACAATTATGGCACTCTCGTTTAGGGCACATTAGTAATGGAGTGATGAACAATATGGTGAAGAAAACATGGTCATTGGTCTGGCACAAAAGAAACATGAGAAGAGTATTTGTGTTTCTTGTCTGAAAGGAAAGCAAACACGTCATTCTTTTCCTTCGAAATCGAGATTCCGTGCAAATGAAGGATTGGAATTGATACATGGTGATCTGTGTGGACTGATTTCTCCTTTAACACCCTCACATAATTGTTATTTCTTGTGCTGATTGATGACTTTTTAAGATACATGTGGACGTTTTTGTTAAAGAAGAAGAGTGAAGCTTTTGATTAATTTCAAAGATTCAAGACACTTGTTGAAAAACAGCTGAATTTGTCTATTAAGACGTTTCGTACACATCGTGGAGGAGAATTTACTTCGAGTTCTTTCACACGTTTTTGTGAAGATAAAAAGATCACAAGACAACTCACAGCACCTTACACACCACAACAAAATGGTGTTGTGGAGAGTTGAAATCGAAGATTAATGGGGATGACAAGAAGTTTGTTGAAGTACATGAAAGTTCCTAATGGTTTTTGGGGAGAAGCTGTACGACACTCCACATATCTTATTAATAGAATACCTACGAAAGCCCTACAAGGATAGACCCCGTACGAGAGCCTTATGAAGAAAAAACCGAACATTGAGCACTTGAGGATTTTCGGATGTCTTGCTTATGCAAAAATCACTGAACCACATCTTAAGAAGCTTGTAGATAGGTCTAAATGTGTGATTAATCTAGGATCAGAACAAGATACAAAGGCATACAGACTCTATGATCCCAAAGCAAAGCGAATAATAGTGAGTAGAGACGTCGTTTTTGATGAAAACCGAAGTTGGGAGTGGAATACTATGAATTCAAGTTCAGAACCTGGTAAGTTTAAGGTGTCACAACTTGACATATTTAGAGAAGAGATTGGAGCTGAAGATGTTCAAGAAGATCATGAAGAGTATGAACAAGGCAACGATCATGAACATCACGATGTTGATTCCGAAGAAGAAAACGCTAACGACGATGAAGTGGCTGCCGAAACTTCACCCGTGAATAACCAACCTACTTCTAGATATGGTCGAACTCTCAATAAGCCAAAGTACCTTGATGATTTCGTTCTACTTGCTGAGTTAGAAGTAGGAAGATTGCTTCTCACGATAGATGGTGAACAAGAAAATTATCGGGAAGCTAAAGACATTCGAGAGTGGGTAGAAGCTATGGAAACTGAACTTGATTCGCTTTTTAAGAAAAAGACATGGACTTTTGTTGACAAACCAGAAGGAGTTAAGCCTATTGGGTTGAAATGGATCTTCAAAGTTAAGGGACATACAGATGGAATAATTCATAAGTTCAAAGCAAGACTTGTGGGCAAAGGATATGTTCAACAACATGGCATCGATTATGAGGAAGTTTTTGCACCAATGGCTCGTATTGAAACCATTCGTTTACTCATAGGCTTTGCAGCTACACATGGACGGGAAATTCATCATTTAGACGTCAAAACAGCCTTCTTGAATGGTGATTTATGTGAAACTGTTTATGTACAACAACCTGAAGGGTTTGTGAAGAAAAGTGGAGAGAATAAGGTGTATCTTCTTCACAAAGCATTGTATGGTTTGCGTCAAGCGCCTAGAGCATGGAATGTCAAGCTCGATCATGTCTTAAAGAGAATGCGATTCACAAGATGTAAGAAAGAATCATCGGTCTACATCAAGAGAGTTAAGGAAGAAATGTGATCATAGCCATCTATGTTGATGATTTGTTTGTCATTGGAACTACCCTACAAGTGATCGATAGCTTCAAGAAGGACATGTCTAGTGAGTTTAAGATGACCGACCTCAGTAAGCTAACTTACTATCTCGGTATTGAAGTACATCAAGGAGTCGATAGTATTTGGATCAAGCAAGAAGGTTATGCTAAAGGAATACTCCTAGACAACAACATGAATGAATGCAATTCAACTTGCACACTAATGGAGATCAATTTAAAGCTATCTAAGGCCAAAACTGAACCCGAGATAGATGCCACAAGATATAGAAGAACGATTGGAAGCTTGAGATATCTTCTCCACACTAGACCAGACTTGTCTTATGCAGTAGGAGTGTTGAGTAGATACATGAAAAGTCCAAGAGAGTCACATGGAATAGCTCTTAAGAGAGTTCTAAGGTATGTAAAAGGAATTGCCAACTTAGGTCTCTTTTTCAAGAAGGAAGGATCCAAGAGAATCACAGGCTATAGTGATAGTAGTCACAACATTGACATTGATGATGGAAGAAGTACCTCTGGTCAAGTCTTCTTCTTTGGATCCTCACCAATCTCTTTGAATTCTCAAAAGCAACCAACCGTGGCACTCTCTTCGTGTGAAGCTGAATTTAAGGCAGAAACCGAAGCATCTAAGAAAGCATTATGGCTTAAAGAACTTATGAAGGAAGTACTTAATAAAGATGAGAAGATTGTGTTGAAGATAGACAACAAATCGACTATAGCTCTCACCAAAAATCCAGTCTTCCATGGAAGAAGCAAGCACATACTTTCGAGATACCACTTCATTCGTGAGTGTGTCGAGAATGATCAGATTGAGATGGAGCACGTTTCAGGAGAAGAACAGAAGGCCGACATTTTAACCAAAGTTTTAGGAAGGAACAAGTTCAAAGAGATGAGAAGCAAGATAGGAGTCATCGAGTTCATACAACCCGAAGTTCATTTTAGAACTATGGGGGAAAATGTTGGTTAATTCCTTGATGAACAAGCTATCTCTTTAATAAGTGTTAGTTATTTTAGACATAGAATAAGATCTCTAGTAAGAGTTAGTTACTTAGAGATAAGATCAGATCTATAGAATAGATTCATGGCAATTAATCTATAAATAAGGAGTTTAAGGAGGTTTGTTCCTTAAGACTTTAGAAAGCAAGGTTTAGGTTTTGAGAGAGTTTCCTAAATCAATAAGAAGAGAAGTTCTTATAATCTATAGTGTGCAAATCCGATTGACTTGATTCACAGCCCACATTCGTTAGCTCATTAGTGGAGTTAGTTTGTACAGAGGCCTAGACTCGAAAGAAAAATTTGTGGAAAGTTGTTATGTTTCTGATTTGAATGCAATCACTCATCGGTTGGAGAGGTTTCTGGCGATGAATTTCTATCATAATCTTTCGAAAAAATTAATAAGTGGAATAAAGTTTTTGATGTTATGAAAAGATTGTGTGGTAAGAAGATTCTTCTTGTTCTCGACGTTGTTTATGACATACAATAGCTACAAGAAGTGGATGGTAAAAAGAGTGGTTTGAAATGGACGGAGTTAGAAATATACTATACCTATTTTTTTGTCTTCGAGGTGCTGAACGTTGCCCACCAGACGAGTATTATATCTCCAATAGAGAAGTGTATGATTAGCGTGTCAAATACCAATCAACAGTCGATTCATGACTTACTCCAAGATATGGCCGAGGATATTACATGGGAAGGAAAAGATAAAGAGTCATGGACACGTTTGATGTTGTGGGATTTTTAATCTATCGATCACTGATATACACTCTAGTTGACAACTTTCACATCATTTAGGATGCATATTCACTCACTTTAGGATAGATTGCATTCATTTTACCTCTTTAGAATCTTGGACTAGGTATTTGCATATTTTGCATGTTTTGCATATTTTCAGGTGTTTGGAGCTTCAGTGAGTGGAATAAAGATGGAGTCGTAGTGCATGAAGAAGAAGGATGGCATGAAAATATGGAGAAAGGCCAAGGAAGGAGGAAGAACCAAGCCTAAGAAGGAGACAGAGCTACAGATCAGCCGATCCACTCTAGGTCGCGGCCAGTCCAAAATGGGCTTCGACCAACCCACCCTAAATTGGCAGATCCAGTACTGGTCGCGGCTGATGCCTAGGAGGTCATGGCCAAAGCCAACAGACGGGGTAGAGATTCAGATCGCACCGGCCAAAGCCAAGCAGGCTTCAATTAAGCCAAATGAGGGTTCAACCGTTCCTGTCCGAGAAGACATGCAGTCTGGCCGCAGCATGCCTAGCACCGGCTGATGCTACTATTGCTTTGGAAGAACTCTTACCCACAACCACTTATCTTATTTTTCTTTTATTACGGATCCGACCCAATTTATTCCAAGTCGAGCCAGTATCTTTTAGGTTTATTTCTAGTACTATTTACAGGCAAGGACCATTGGTCCAAGCCACCAACTCACTTTTCTTTCACTCTTTTAGTAAACTTTCGAATTTTTATCTTTTGGTTGTTGTGTTAAAAGATTTGGATAAAACTTTGAAGGATTTTCTTATGGATTTATGAATCAGCTTATGTTTCATGCTCCTACCAAGAATTTCCTCTTAATCCCTTATCATTTTAACTATGTTTATATATTGCTTTGAGTTATGTTCGTATATGAGTGAGTAGTCACCTAATGGGTTGAGGATTAGGTAGATCTATGAGTTTTATGATAGATTCTTGTTGTTTGGGTTGCTAAATCTATTAATCATCCACTTAAGCTGTACTTAATGCTGGGTTTAGTAAGATCAACTAGTAACCATGAAGGTAGGAATTCATCGTGCGAGAGGTGTTCGATGAGAGGCTGGAAAGAACCTTTTGTGGGTTTTCTTTCACTAACCAGCGAGAGCTGATGTTAGGGTAGAAAATGGTCTTAGTGAACTAGGTTTTAATGCTTGTCAAATTCTAGGTCGGCAAACGAGAGTTTAGTTTCCCTATTTCTTGCAAAAAGGCTGATGCCACAAGAGTGGATTAGTCTAGATAGAATGAGTTTCATGCCCTAGGATGGTGTTTTGTATACATATATCTATTTTCATCCCCTGGATCATATTCCCTAACCATATACCATTGCTTTTATTGATTTACTACAGCTTGTTTCTTTGCCTTGCATTCATTTAACTTGTTAGTATTTTAATTTACCAAAAACTATATCTATCTTCTCTAGCTTGAGTCAATTCCTTGTTATCGGACTGTGGTAGCTCTAGGCCCCTCGCAAATTCGAACCTCAAGTGTAACCAACGACTAATTATTTGTAGTTGTTGTATTTATTTGGTTGTGTGCAAAAGCGAGCGCTCATATTGGTGTTGTTACCAAGGAATCTATGTAACTAGCCTTTTTGTTTGGATAGACTACTGGCTAGAGCCTTTTATTTTCTTCATTACTTACATTTCTCTTGTTGTTTTCTTTGCTCACTCGTAGGTGTATGCAAATTCGAAGCCACCAAAGATAAGTCAATAGCAGTGGTTTAGAGTTGTTTCATTTGGGTATGGTTGGCCTGAAGCCTGGGCATTCGGGTCTTTGGGTTGGATTCGGGTCGGGTCCTTTCGGGTCTGGTTTTTTGGGTCCAAAATTTTTATACCCATATAGGACCCGTCACTATTTCGGTTCGATTGCATTCGGGTTCGGGTCAGTTCTAGTCCTAATTTAAAGAACCAAAAATGACCCGAATACCTAAATACACTAAAAATAAGCAAAAAAATTCTAAAAAATATAAAACAAATACCTAATAATGCTAAAAAAGTACCTAAAAATACCGCAAATACCTTTGAATACCAACATATTCAAAAAATATTTGAAAATATCTAAAAATACTTAAAAACTTATAAAATGCTCTAAAAGCCTTAACATACTATAAAATTGGGTCTTTGATTATCCATTTTGTTCTCGGTTCAGGTTCGGATTTGGATCTAGTTCTTCGAGTCCTAAATTTTTGGACCCATTCGGGTTTTCAAGCATTTTGGGTTTGGATCTTACTTTTCGGGTCGGATCCAGGTTCGGGTCTGGTTTTTATGCTCAGTCCTAACCTGAACAGTGAGCAACCTGAAGTTGTACATCACGATGAGAACGACAATGGGGTTGAAGCACAACCTGCTGGTACTTCATATGGACCGCATGAGGAAAGACCGATTGGAGCTTTTGATGAGCCTAATCTGCGAGAAGCTAGACTAGGGATTCTTGTCTCTCCTATCCACACTCATAACTTTGAGGTGAAGTCTAGCTTGATCAACATGGCTTATAACCATAAGTACAACAGACTGCCATTGGAGGATACTATCAATAAAACACTAACTACCAGCAATTGATGCACACAAAAAAACATCTGAATATCAATTGATCATTAAAATCTTTTTATTTTTCAAAATTTTTATTGTAAACATTTAGAAACCCCTTTTCACAAAACTAAGCTTTCAAAATTTTCTTTAAAACCATTTTTTTACTCATTTAAAAATCTTGACCCTCTAGGTCATAACCTTTTTTTGGTTCTAATACCAATTGTAACACTCCGTTTCCAACACTGGAAGAACATCCCATTAGACTTAGTCTCCACGTGGGAGGATATGAAGAATGAATTTGTCACCCTGTTTTTCCAAAGCAAAAGATAGCTAAGCTGAGAAACGATTTCACAAGTTTCAAGCAAGGATGAACAAAGAGCTTGAGTAAGGTTTGTGATAGGTTTAAAGGGTACACTAAGAGTTACCCTCATCATGGCGTGTCTAGAGAGATTCTCCTGGTTATCTTCTATAGAGGAGTGAACGAGGCAGTCCGCCGAGCATTACACACGACAAGCAATGGACGTTTTGCCAATTTCACAGCCATGCAAGGAGAGCAATTAGTGGAGAATATAGTTCAGAGTGATGCATGCTATTGAGGATACTACGATCGAACGACTAAGGAGCTGAGCATTGGAGAGCAAAAGATCAAGGAGCTTAGTGACAAGATCGATAAGCTCGGTAAGATCTTTCTTGTTGGGCAAAAGGCGCTAAACTTTGTTGGTGAAATTGATATGGATCAAGCCAGTAACCAAGAACACAATTTTGAAGGATGTGACGAGATGCAAGAAGAAGTGAAATTTGTGATAACAATGGCAATTACAAAGTATGATATAGGAACCAAAACTATTGAAACAAAAATCTTTTTTCCTACAGGAGCAACAATGAGAAGAACCCACAAAACCAAGTTTATCCTCCTAAACCACTTCAAGGACAACAGTACAACCAAAAGAACTATGTGAGACAAGGACAAGGTGGTAACCAACAAAACTATGTCAAACAACCTTACAAGGGAATAATTAGCAAGCCTATCAACTCAAGAGCTCCGTCCCTCCATCTCAAGATCCTGAGGTCAAGAGCATGCTAGCCCAACTCGATGATTTACACGCAAAAGGTCAAGTGGACATCAACCAAAAATTTGATGAAATGAACGCCAAAATGTACAATGGGTACAACGAGCTTCAAGGAAGATTAAATAGCATAGCTTCTCAAGTTAAATCTCTCGAAAACCAAATGGCACAAGTGGCTTCTAGAAGCCAAAGAACTTCATGAAAACCACAACAAAACTCGAGAGAGCCATGCAAAGAAACAAAGGGATATTGAAGAGATTGCAAGACTGATGCGTGGTTTGATTGGGAAGAAGACGTTCGAGCAGAAATTTAGTGTCAAAGACACCAAGGTCGAGAAGGAAGAGCCTAAGTTTTGTAAGGAGATCCTGATCAACAATGGAGATGGGTACATCGAACTTGCCATTATAGTTACTAAGGAAGAGTTTACAGTAGTTGAAGCAAACATGAGATCAGAGGAGCTAATGACTTTGATTTGGAGATCAGTAGAGAAC
This sequence comes from Lepidium aucheri, assembly GCA_900406435.1. Taxonomy (NCBI): domain Eukaryota; kingdom Viridiplantae; phylum Streptophyta; class Magnoliopsida; order Brassicales; family Brassicaceae; genus Lepidium; species Lepidium aucheri. Next base: position 9,463 of record OVBA01001540.1, on the reverse strand, counting down.
ACGCAGGTGGTGGTTGAACAAGCTAAGGTCTTAGGTGTTGAAGAACAAGTCCCAGAGAGCAAAAAGAAGAAACCCAGGGGAGCTGAGACCACCAAATCAGATGACGAGTCTAGCCCTTACACTCCTCCACTTCCTTTTCTGGGAAAGTTTCTCACCAAAGTACAAAAGAGAGTGCTTTCTTACTTCAAAACCCAAATGAGTGAGATAGGTGTTGTTCTATCAAAGATGGAGAGTCTTTACGGTATCCCCGACCAAGTTTGGTTCTTGAAAGACGCCTTAGCTAACTAGAAAAAGGTTGAGAAAATTCTCACTGCAAAAGCCGACCTTGATCTCACACCTCCACATCTTTATATCCTCTCTAAAGAAGGTGATCATGGTACCTTTGTAGTACATGATACACTAGGCGAGCTTATCTTTGATGATGCCTTGCGTGACTCTGGTGCGCGTGTTAATGTTCTATCATATGAGCTTGTTAAGCTGATAAGGACAGAGAACATGAAGGAGACTTCATCAACGATCTCATATGGAGATGCCTCATCAAAGGTACCAGTTGGGGAGATGGTAGACTACCCTCTAAAAACAGGGAAGTGCATTGTTCCTACTGACTATACAGTTGTTTTGAGATAGAAGCCGACTGCAAGGTTCCATTAATCCTGGGTAGACCCTTCCTTAGAAATGTGGGGGCTAAAATTGACTTTCTCAATAAGGAGGTTGTGCTTGGAAAAGGTGAGTAGAGCCACCAAATATCCGATCCAAAAACCGAGGATGAACTTATTCAGGATGATTGAGTATGTTTGGGACTACATTGATGATACCTCTAACTTTCCGAGGATGAAAGATACAGATGCCAGAGCATCCAAGTAGGGTCCAACACAGTGACAAATGTCTCAAAAAAGTTAAGCTAGTGACTTTAAACAAGCGCACTCGATAGCAATCCCATGGTATCCTTGTGCACATCCTATTATTTCTTTGCTTTGCAATTTGATTTTCTTTTTTTTTTGGTTTGTGTTTAGTGGTTTATGGTACATGAAAATGGGCGTAAGATGAATGAGGATTCAATTTTGAAAGAAAACAAGGTAAAAAAATGGGTGAGAGAGCCCAAATATGTGTAAGAGAGGAATTTCCCAAAGGTGAAAATCGACCATAGCCGCATGGAAATAGGCCGATCCAGGAGAGCCTTCAGCCGATCAAAGGAAAGGATTGACCGATCCCATAAGAAGATTGCTCGATCCATAAAGGGCTTTGGTCGATGCGGAAGGAGCTGCGGTTAAAACTGTCAGACCATTCAGACCGCAAATTGCTTCGGCCCATCTGGCCAAACATCGGCCGATCCTGGTTTGCCTTTGGCGGATCTGCCTTGTTGGAGGTGTGTGGGACCTCTTTCATTCACCTTCCTTAGGACCATAAATCTCACTCACCTCATTCTCTTATCACTCCCATTTGTTTCCTACAAAGCAATAAGATCTCTCATTTCCCTTTCTCACATATTTGGTTTTTATAATCTATTCCCACCACTCTTTGTTTTATTCAGGTTTCACAAACACTTTAGCATCTTCATTCAAGAAATCAATGTATGTCTTCTAGAACCTTCATTTTCATGGAAGTTCAAGAACTCTAATTTGGGGATTTTTCATGGAATGGAATATTTGATGATTTCTTTGGTAATTATACTTGCATTTTGATAGAATTAGCTTTAATAACTTGAATTGAGCTTAGATTTGCAAGATTTATGGAGAAAAGTTACATTTTTGAGAAGTTAGAGTTTGAGACATGAATAGTAATGAAAATGAACATGTTGTTTGAGAGTGGAGTTGAACTTAACTAATTCATTTGTATTTAGAACCTCTTATATGCCATAATTGAGCATAAGCTAGTAGTTCATAAATGTACTAAGATTGTAAAAGGCTTTGTTCATCTTGATTTCTCATAGTGTCTTGTTTGTCATTGGATTTGTTTGCATTGTTTTCCATAGGAAGTTGAGTTTGTGTTGGTACATTGGATGATATGTTTTGAAACTCTTTTTTATCTCTTTGTGATCATTGATTCTCATGCATTTTAGAAAAATGGCAAATATGTTGGTTGATATCTTATTATATAAAGTTGGATCTCAAAGTTACTCATTAACAAGATGATTCTATGTGTCAAAATCCAACGATCAGAAATTTTTTTATATTTATTAAAAAAAAGATAAAACAAATTTTTAAATAGATTTTTTTAATATTTATCTTTACCACAAAATAATTATCTTTGATCCTAATCCTAATCCTATTGTATAAAGTTGGATCTCAAAGTTACTTATCCTATTATATAAAGTTGGATCACAAAGTTACTCATTAACAGGATGATTCCATGCGTCAAAATCCAACGATCAGAAATTTTTCTGTATTTATTTATTTTTAAAAAAACAGATTTTTAAATAGATTTTTTCAATATTTATCTTATGACAAAATAATTATCTTGATCCTAGTGCTAACCGAATGTAATTATCTATTTCCTAAATAAATATGTATACATAATCCCAATTTAAAAGAGATTTTATATTCATAATCCTAATCTAAAGGGGAATTGTGAATATCAATTACAATATATACATAAACACATAGACGATCTTTTCAATTCTCTCAAACTTTTCAAGCTCTCTCGAGTATAATTATTTCTCTTCCATTTGCATTTAACGCAATCAAGGTAAACAAGCAAAAAAGGTAAACACTTTAAATTTAATATATCCTTATTTTATTTTAATATTATCAACATGAATATTATCATCCTATTATATAAAATAAGATTTCAAAGTTACTCATTAACAGGATGATTCCACGTGTCAATATCCAACGATCAAATTTTTTTCTGTATTTATCTATTTTTTTAGAATAAATAAAATAGATCTTTAAATAGATTTTTTTAATATTTAGTTTATCTTAGTCTAAAAAAATTCTCAACCGAAATCAAAAAGGAAATCGGGAATACTAATTGTTAAAATTCTAATAAAAAGTAATTATTATTGCTAAACTTATTATATAATAAATTTATATTATAAATAATTTATAAAACCAAAAAAATAAATCCTATTATATAAAATAAGGTTTCAAAGTTACTCATTAACATGATTTCACATGTCAAAATCCAGTGATCAGAAATTTTTTTATATTTATCTATTATTTTAAAAAGATAAAATAGATCTTTAAATAGATGTTTTCAATATTTAGCTTATGCTAATCTAAAAAATTTGCTAACCTAAATAGTAATTTTAATCAACAAGAAAATCGGGAATGTTAGTTGTTAAAAATTTAATTCTAACAAAATGTAATTTTCATTGCTAATCTTATTATATAAAAAAATATTATATAGAAAATTATTAAAAAATACGAAATATATATATATATATATATCGTATTATATAAATTTGAATCTCAAAGTTACTCATTAACAGAATGATCCCACGTATCAAAATCCAATGATCGGAAAATTTTCTGTATTTCTTAAACTTAAAAAACACTAAACAGATTTTTAAATATTTTTTTCAATATTTAGCTTTATCACAAAATAAATTTTTTGATCATAATCCCTACCGAATATAATTATCTAAATATCTCCTAAATATTTCCTAAATAACTATGTATACATAATTTTAATCTAAAAGAGATTTTATACTCATAATCCTAATCTGAAATGAAATTGTGAATATCAATTGTTATATTTACATAAACACATAAACGACTTTTTTAGTTCTCTCAAACTTTTCAAGCTTTCTCTAATATAATTATTTTTCTTCGGTTTACATCCAACGCAATTAAGGCAAACAAGCAAAAAAGGTAAAACTTTAAACTTAACGTATCATTATTCAATTTTAATATTATTAACATGAATATTATCAACCTATTATATAAAATAAGATTTCAAAGTTACTCATTAACATGATGGTTTTGGTCAACCAAAAAAGGGGATGATTCCACAATTATGTATTTATATTTTTTTAAATAAAAGATAAAATCAATTCCTAATTTTATTATATAAATTTGGGTTTCAAAAATAAATAGTCAACGAGATTGTTCCACATGTCAAATCCAATGATCAAAATTATTATGTATTTATATTTTATTAAATAAAAGATAAATCAATTTCTAATCTTATTATACAAAGTGGCAAGTGGTCTTTAGCCTAGTGGCAATTAGTAAGTCCTTTATAGGCAGGCGCACTTGCATGTCTCGGGATCGAGTCCTACCGCCTGCATTATGCAGGAACTTGGCTACTGGGCTAGCTAGTTGTGGCCCAATATTGACAAAAAAAAATCTTATTATACAAAGTTGGATTTCAAAAGTTAGTAGTCATTGAAATGGTTCCACGTGTCAGATCTATAGATAAAAAATTATTCTGTATTTATATTTTATTAAATAAAAGATAAAATTAACTATTAATCTTATTATATAAAGTGGATTTTAAAAGTTAGTAGTCAACGAGATTGTTCTACAGGTCAAATCTAATGATAAAAAGTTATTCCATATTTATATTTTATTAAATAAAAGAAAAAATCAATTATAATCCTATTATATAAAGTTGAGTTTCAAAAGTTAATAATCAACAAGATTGTTCCACGTGTCAAATCCAACGATCAAAAATTATTTTGTATTATATTTTATTAAATAAAAGACAAGATCAGTCTTATTTCTATTATATAAACTTGGGTTTCAAAAGTTACTAATCAACAAGATTGTTCCATGTGTCAAATCCAACTATCAAAAATAATTCCGTATGCATATTTTGTTAAAAAAAGATAAAAAATCAAATTTTGTTCTATAAAGTTGAGTTTCAAAAATACTAATCAACAGAATTATTCCACATGTGAAATATGATCAAAAAATCCTATTACATAAAATTGGGTTTCAAAAGTTACTAATCAACGAGATTGTTTCACATGTCAATTCTAAAAATTATTCCGTATATATATTTTGTTAAAAAAATATAAAATCAAAATTTATTATATAAAGTTGGGTTTCAAAATTACTAATCAACAAGATTGTTCCACATCTCAAATCTAACGATCAAAAATTATTCCGTATTTATATATTTATTTTAGAAAATGATAAAATCAAATCCTTATCCTATTATATAAAATTGAGTTTCAGAAGTTAGTAATCAACGACATTGTTCCACGTGTCAAATCCAACGATCAAAAATTATTTTGTATGTATATTTTATCAATAAAAAGATAAAATCAAATTAATATCTATGAAATTGAGTTTCAAAAGTTATTTATCAACGAGATTGTTCCACATGACAAATCAAAATATCAAAAAGTATTCAGTATTTTTATTTTATTAAAAGGGATAAAATCAAATCCTGTCCTATTATATAAAGTTGAGTTTCAAAAGTTAGTAACCAACGAGATTATTCTATGTCTCAAATCCAACAATCAAAAATTATTTTGTATTTATATTTTATTAATAAAAAGATAAAATCAAATCAATATCTATGAAATTGGGTTTCAATATTTATTAATCAACGATATTGTTCCACGTGTGAAATCCAAATATCAAAAATTATTCAGTATTTATATTTTATCAAAAAGGATAAAATCAAATCCTAATTTCTATAAAATTGGGCTTTAATAGTTACTAACCAACGAAATTGTTTAATATGTTAAATTCAATGATCAAATATTATTATGTATTTATATAATAAGATATGAACAGATAAAATCAAATCTTAATATCTATATAGTTGGTGTTCCAACTTTACTAATCAACATGATAGTTTCACGTGTCAAATTGAAGTAAAAATGAATTAGTGAAGATTATAGGCTAGATAAAATTTTAATTTTAACCTAAATAATCTCATAGAATAGAATAAAATATTTTATGTAGTGTATGTTATTGTCTATGAAATAATTTTAAATAAATTTTTTAACTTAAAAAAAGTTACAACCATTTATTGGTCTTAGCTAAAATATATAAGTATTAGTTTAACTTATAATTCATTCATTTATTCTCTAACAATATTTTTTGAAACAACATATAATTTCCATAGAATATGATTTTTAAAATCATATATATTAAGTTTTGTTTAAAAAAATAACACATGCATCACACGGGTCCCTATCTAGTATATATATAATATGGTATTTTGAATAGTATCTATCTATAAAGAAATCCTAATCTTGTAATTGTTAAGAAAAATATTTCTAAACAAAAAGTAAATTTCATTACTAATCTTATTATATAAAGAAAAATATTATATTAAAAACTATTTATAAAAAACGAAAATATCTCTATTTTAATAAAACCGTAGCGTTGAATTATCTATATAATTTATAATAATATAATAAAGATTTAAAATCTATGATTGGCCGATTTGTATTAGATAATTAATTTGTCTGAATAAAATTTGTTACATGCTTCGTTTGTATCTTTGTCTTTTTGTGCCAATAAAATTTTAATTGATTTAATTTGATTGGTCTAATTTTAAATCATCCACGTTTTTTCTAAGTTTTTACAAGAAAATAAGTTTGTTAAGATTATGATAAGATCCTTGATTAAACAGATTTTGTTTGTATGTTAAATTATGATAAGAACATTAATTCAATAATTAACTAAATACTTTATATCTAGAGAAAATTAAACAAAAGATATTCATAATCTTGACAGAATATAAATTTAATCGAAGTCTATATAAGAGAGTTCTCAGGACAAACTTAATAACACCAATGAAATTGACACCTATTTTCTCTCAATTATTGTTTATTCATCATGTTTTTCTCTGAAATTTTTTCATTAAAACTTAGCAAAGAAACTTGGAGGATTAAAATCAAAATTCTAAACCTCTGAAAGGTATATTGCAAATTATCTCAATGACCACAATTCTATCTAGAACAGAGAATGCGTGCGTAAGAGACCAAAGAACGTTATCAAACGATTGATATGGTTCTTTGTAATTTTAAGGTATGTTATTAATAATTTATCATGTGAATGTTTTTATAATAATTTATAATATTTTCTAATTAAATGATATCTTTATTATAATAAAACCACCGCAAAAATTGTTTTTTAATAATATAATAAAGATTTTAAATCTTTTGATTTGTTTTAAATGGTCAATTTGTTTAAATTCATTAATTCGTATTTTTGTTTAGATAAGATTATTTTTAAAAACTAATTATTTCTTTCGATTGGATTTCAATAAAAATATACAATTTGAAAGGAAAATTTAACCATTTATGATTTGATTTTCATTGGTTTTAAAAAAATCTTTAACAATTAAGATTTGAATTTTGTTTGTTAAAAATAAAATTTTAACCAATTAAGATTTTATTTTTGTTGGTTTAGAAAGACCAATTAAAATTTTATTTTTGCTGGTTTTGAAAAAAAATCTTTAACCAATTAAGATTTGATTTTCACTGTTTCTTTTAAAATAAATCTTTTATTGAGATTTTGATAAGAACCTTAATACGATTATGTTTGTTATAACAAATAAGTTTTTTTTTGGATTTTAATAAGAAACTTAATTTAAATATTATTGGTCAATGCAATAAAAAAAAACAAAAAATATTGTATTGAAATATTCCTAATTCAAATCTCTATGTATAATAAAATTGTAACGTTAAGAGATTCATATATTTTATAATAAATTTTAAAAATATTTTTTGATAATATTTGATAAAATTCCTTAACTAATTCTTAATAATATCTTTATGTACATAAAATTACCAATTTGTTTTAATTTTAATATAAAAAGATTTTTAACTTATATCTTTATTATAATAAAATCGTAACAATAAGGTTTTCCGTCTTTTTGTAATAAAATAATAGAGATTTTAAATTTTAGTTTTTTTATTGGTTGATTTATTTTAACTTATTAATTTTTCTGAGTAATATTTGTTTAGATAATTTGTCACATGATTTGGTCTTGTCTTTATCTCTTTGTAGCATATAATTTTTTTGATTTCATTAAAAGAAATTTTGTTTATGATTTGGTTACTTTTTTGAACCTTAATTTTATTGGTTGTATTTTTAAACCTTAATTTGATCTTGTTAGTTATAAATTATTTTAACAAATAAGTTAGTTAAGATTATGATAAGATCCTTAATTAAACAGATTTCATTTGTTAAACTAGGATAATAACATTAATTTAATAATAAACAAAATATCTTATATTTAATTCAATAATTAGATTTAAAGTCTCTCAGTTTGTTTTGATTGGTTAATTTTTTAAACTAATTAATTTATCTTTTTGTTTACATAAGATTATTTTTAAGAACAAATTATTTGTTTTTAATGGATTTCAATAAAAAATAAAATTAAAACAGAAATTTCAATCAATTAAGATTTGATTTGTTAATTAAAAAAAATAATTTCATACCAACTAAGATTTGAATTTTATTTGTTAAAAAAGGAAACTTTAACTAATTAAGATTTTATTTTTGGTGGTTTAAAATGAAATCTCTAACCAAATAAAATTTGATTTTCAATGGTTTAAAAAAATCTTTAACCAATTAAGATTTGATTTTTTTGGTTTAAAAATAAATCTTTTGTTTAGATTTTGATAAGAACCTTAAGATGAGTTTGTTTGTTTTAACAAATAAGTTTGTTTGTATTTTCATAAGAACCTTAATTTAAATATGTGTTCAACAGAATAAAAAACAACAAAAAAATATTTTATGAAAATATTCTAATTCAAATCCAAATACCTTATAATTCAAATCTCTCGATTTTTTTTTCTTCGTCGTGTATTTCTCTGAAATTTGTTCGTTGAAACAAAACAAATAAAACTGGAGGATTAAAGTTAAAATTCTAAAACTCTAGAAAATATACATGTTCAAACGATTGATATGGTTCTTTATGATTTTAAGCTACATTATTAATAATTTATCAATGTGAATACCTTTATAATAGTTTAAAATATTTTCTAATTAATTGATATATATATATATATTTTAGGATGGGAACAAAATAGCCCCAGAACGCTCCAGTAGAAACAAAATAGCACCATGTAGGATCCGGATCCCATAAGGTGGGACTCATACAAAAAAAAACTCTATGATATATGTTTTTTTTCATCAAAATAATTATATATATATATTAGGGTGATAAAATTCGCTATAATGTGAAAAAGAATGAATTGGTTTCTAAATTCAAAAAGTTTCTTGAATTATGAAGTATTAAAATCATTACAAACCTACAAGTTTCTCCTACAACTCGAGCTTACCGTACTTTTACTCATAACTTCAAGTTCTCTTTCATATACACAACCACTGCCAACAGATGCTCTACCAGATTATGTGTTCAGATCAAAATTGGTTGATTACCCTGAATTACTTGAAAGACGACTTAAAGAATATCTATCTTATACGTAAGTAATAATTTTTTTTTAAAAAAAATTATTAATTTTGATTGTAAGTATTAATTATTAAAAAAATATTAATATTTGTTATATATAAAAGACATTATATATCTTATAAATTTTATATAC